>VYZP01076521.1:31258-42803 GCA_013400635.1 Hypocryptadius cinnamomeus
AAAAAAAAAAAAAAAAAAAGAATTAAAATAAGTTACCTGTTTCACTTAATTCTTCAATTGAACCAACAAAAACCTCATGTGAAAACACTGGAAAATTGTCATTTATGTCCACAACTTTAATTGGGAGATCTATTGGCTCTTCCAGTTTTGCCCCATTCTTATCCAGTGCATGGCCTCGGACCTGATAATACATACAGAAACAATAAATGAATCCAATGAGTGACTGCCATATATACAAACACATATGCAAAACAGAAATACACCCCCTACATATAACAAAGTCTAAATATTATAAAAGCTTATTACATATGCTAACAGATACAAGCAGGTATGCACAAATATCCAGAAATACATTATATATGTGTATTATTTCAAGCAGACACATTTAAAGAAAATAAATAAAAAATTGATAGGAGGGGACCTATAAAGAAAAAAATAAATTTTCAACTTACAAGAAGAATGGGAGTCTTTTCTCTGTCCACCCTTCCTGTTATGTTCAGGTCACCGGTCTTTCCATTGATAACAAATAATCCATATGGGGGTTCTGTTACTCCTTGACCAGATATAGTGTAAGTTACTACTATTCCTGTATCTTCAAGATCTGAATGTATCTAGTAGGAATATAACAAATTAAATAGCACTCAGTAAATAAAACCACATTTAAAAGTGCAACAAAATATTTTTTCTGTCTTGTAATGAACAAACAAAAAAAATATTTAACACATTTCCCTGCACTCCTCTGACTGTGGAGATGCAGAGATGAATGCAGGAAGGGCTGCATGTTCTATTTGAGAATCTGGTGCAGGGAGATGAGAAACATCTGGAGCAGGGAGTTGACGTGGGAGGTCAGATATCAGCTAGCAAACATACCAGGACTGGAGAAGGGATAGGGTGGAGGAAAAAGGTCAGACCTGGAGATGAACACATAGAAGAGGCTGCAGAGACTAGAGATTACACCCTTTCTCTGCTGTCAGCAGATATTCAAAACATCTGCAAAAGTGTGCATTGTACCAGTATCACCATCAAGGGGCATCTCAAGCAGAGGGCAGCAGCTTGCCACCACCTGCAGTCACTTCATATGCTGAAGTGGTAGGAGTGGTGAATTTAGGTTTGAACAGTGGTGCTGAACCAGATGCATATCACTCTTTCACACAGGATAACACTTGGGTTATTTTTAGCTCTGTTTCCTAAAAGACTAGGCATATATAATCATGTTCTATGTACATCCTTCTGCCCAATCAGCACCAGCACATTTGGGACCCACTTGCCAAATTCAACCCCACCTGAGCAGGGGTAGTGGGGTGAAAAAACTCAAAGATATTGCATTCCGAAAACTTGATGAAAAATGAGACTATGAAAAGATGAGAGTCTGAGCCAAACCAGGCTTTAAAAGTAAAGGAAACAGAAGGAAATGTATCAATCTTCAACTGGCATTCAAGTCCTTTAAATTTAAAGAAATATTCGTGCATGTGTTTAGGGAAGCCGCACTCTTATTTTACATTTTCATCTCTGTTTTTTATGTGTATTTAACTGCTTTCTGGGCTTACTCTAGCAATTGGATTCTTATAGGAATTGTCCTCCTCCTCCCGTATGAAAGCTGGAGGGACTGTCCATTCTCGCTTCTGTCTGACTAGGCTGCTGGGATGAGACAGCAGGCCACTCCTATCATTTCGATTATAAACCTGTGAAAAGACAAGATGGAATGTCATCACTGCATTTACTCATTTCAGATAAATGCTTTATTGCTGCTGTAGCCAAGACTTCTGAGCAACTTTTGCTCTTTCAATAGCTAGTAACTTCAAAATCATGATGCATCATCCACCTTCTGAGTCAGAATCTAAGAGCTACACAGTCCTCAAGCTGGCTGAAGAGGAAAACTGTACTGGTCTTTTCATCAAGACAGAATTAGGCAAGACAGGCTTTAAAAATATGAGCAAGTTTCCATGACCAGCAGTTGGTGAAAATACACCTGCTCTGGAAGATTTAAATACTTGTCATCAGATGTGGGAAGAAGTTTGGCACTAAGGCTGTTTTGAACCACCACTTCTGCATTACCACTGTGTTTATCTTCCCACCAATACTGCCTTGCATATTTAACCTCTCTGAAACAGAATACCTGGAAGAGCAGGCCTCTATTCAATCCACCCAATCTCTGCTATCCCGGTTTAACTAATCACATTCTCACTCTGCATGAGACCCCTCATCCTTCTGTCCACTTTATTTTCTACTGTCTCTGTTGACTCCCAGTTTAACATATTCAATAAAACAGTGGTTTTTCATCTACTGAGTTCAAAAAAGCAATCTACATTTTTACTGTGTTAAGGGAAAGTTTCTTAAAGTTCAATGCCACTCTAGGTGATGGATGTAGGAATCTATTCACTTACTTTTCAGCTTTCATTTCCCTATTCATTATGCAGCTTTCACATTTCAGGAAATGGTAGAATTCAAGACATTTATCAACTGAAATAAGGCATGGCTTTGACATGTTGCTCAGAGAGCCCTTCTACAGGCACTGATAAAAGAAAAAGCTTCCCATTATATCCTACCTTCACGTAGAGCCCATGTCCATAATTCAAACAGATCTGCAATGGAAATAATGATAGCCATTATTAATTCTATGTCTCTTCAGCAGCACTAAAACATAACTTTTGTGATCTGCTTCATAAGAGCAGCAAAGCCATAAGGAAGAAGGCTTCTGACATGTATAAATTATTATTTATTATTTACCCATAACAGCTTCTGAAAATTCACCCATAACCATTGACATTAAAAACATGCAGGACTTTGGAGAAGCTCCCTTATCTGGACAAGCCTTGGATTTGTGCCTGTGGTGGGTTATCAATCGCATCAGAGAAGAAAATCGGATAAATGGTGTTTAAAGGTAAGGAATAACCCAAACATCTGCTGAAGAGTACACGACAGAAGCAACTCTCCTACTCATAACCTTGCTGGGAGGATAAATGGCATCACTTATTTAAACAAGGCAGAGGCGCTTGCTCTGACAAAACCTTGCAGGCTAACGTTCAGCATTGGGGCTGCCCACCTCTTCACGCACCAGGATAGGCCAGGACAGCTGTGTATGGCTTTGAATGACTCAGTTAGGTGACAAATCCTGGCTGGAAGAAGCCAACTTTTCAGAGACCCCACATTTATGTCCACTTTCCAGGCACCTTAGACTCTGCAAGTAACAACACCCCTCAAACTGCAAAAAATGTAGGTATTGGGATGCAGCAACAATAAAAAGTAGGCTATCACAACATGGGAAACCTACAAATCAAGCTTTTGAACTTTGTACAGGTAGCGAATACTGTTATTGTTCTGAAAACTATTACTACTTATATTTTGCAACTTAGGCGATTATTTTTCTTAGGCATACTACTGCCTAAGGCAAAGCAGGCTCAGAAAAGGTGGTTTTCTACTCAAATAAGTCAGTGTCTGACTGGTTTCTAGTCTGTTCACTGGGCTCTCCCTATTCTTCCCTCTGACTCAGCCTTGATTACTGAATTGATGACAGCTTCTTCTTTTTTTTTTAAAGATGTTATCTTGTACCCACACAATCCAACAGACTGTGTTGAGCAATACAGCAGATTTCTGTTTCAACTTGTTCAACAAAACTGTTTTTTCAAATGGTATTTTTCCCAATGTAGAGATTCTGAAGACAGAAATTATCAAGCAGTAAGTTTCCTAATGGATATGCATCAGGAAGGGTACAGGATCTCACACCAAGCTGTTTTCATGGATTTTCTTAATTTTATTTGATTTTACTAATAATATGGATTTTCAAAATTTATTTTCATGACTAATGAGATTATATGAGCAGAGAATTTTGCTTTATAGTCAAGGTTTTCTACAGAAGCTGCAACTCTTTTGGAAGGTGATAATTGTCATGATATCATCAGAAACATCCTTGGTTGTTCCACCTGGTAAACTGGAGGGAAAACTGTCTCTGCCTCAAAACTGAAGACAAGAGGCATGTGATGAGAAATTTCCTTGTATTGGAAACTTGAGAACCCAGTATAAACAAAATGTCTGAAAACCAAGAATAAGCAGATCTTCCACTGAGATGTGTGTCAAAAATCTGTAAAAGATTCCACTAGTCATTATAAAAAGAAAATCTTTCATTAAGATAAGTAAAAGTGAAAAATCAGTTTGTTTGCATAGTAGAAAATGTCCCTCAAAACTTTCTAGGTTAATGCTAAGACAGTAGAAAAATACTTTTGCTCCTGTAAAATACTTTTGCTCTTATATTATTCAATCTGCAGTCCACAGGTAGCCTCACAAGGGACTTAGAAGATATCTACAAAAAATTTTTAACAGTGATGATTTTATTCACAAGATGCATAAATACAAGGGGAAAAAATACATAAAGGGGTCCAGCCTTTCTATTGAAAAATTTTTAAAGTTCCAAAAATCTTAAACTGGGGGAAAAGCACTTTTTAGTGACATTTTCTTCAAGAACAAGTGAAATGTCAGAATTTAGTTCCTGTTGAACATGTGAATTTTCCCCCTCCCCCCCACATTTTTTTTCTTTTCGGTATCTTTCAACTGCCTTCTGTCAAATGGCTCAGAGAAGGACAGCTCTGCCATTTGCTGTGGATCACAGCCTAGGCTCAAAAACCAATAATCTACTGATGACACCTGTTGACCAGGGCTGAGAACATACTGTCAGAAGAAAATGGGATGGTTACAAAAAAAAGTCTGAGGCTTAAAGTAATGAAATTGGAGTGAAACACTACAGGAAAGCAGCAGGAATAGGCAAGAGGGTATGGGCAAGAAGGGAGTGACTGCCATATATAGTGACTGCAAGGCTGCTCTTGCCCAAATCCCTGCTCATCTATAGTCAGGAAGTGACTAAAGGACAGATTTTCAACACAATGCTCAGATTTAAGCTGTAAAACCATAAAGATTGAGTAACCAAGAAGGTACGTGGCTGTGTTTACTACACCAGGAAACAGTAATGCCTAGAAATGCGATTTTTTCTGTGTGCTGTGTGTTAGGAGATTTGGAGCTTGCACCTCCTCTGACTCCATTTGGTGTTGAAGACAACATGTGAAGACCTCAGAGAAGCAAGCAGGGGGGACCATCCAAGGCCCCCAGTACATCTCCTGGCCCTGGGGAAAACAAACTACACTCAAATGCTTCCTGACAACTGTTTATCCTGTTCTTAAAAATGAGGGATGGACTCAGCCTCACCAACCTAAGGAGACTCCTAGATATTCCTACAGATGAAAAGTCTGTTAATTTTTGTCTTCATTTTATTATCCTAATTCTTAGCTCCTTGCAAGTTGACCATATTGCTGCTTGCATGATATTCAGAGTAAGGCACACAAATTTACATATCTAAATGAAAGCTAAGTGCCTAAACTTTCATTATGACCAGCAGAAATATAGCCAATACCCACAGAGATCGGAGTGCTGCTCAACTTGCCCCCAAACCAGTCCATATTTATTTCTCTCTGAGCTCTACTGATTGTAAGTATGTCCAATTAAGTATTGTAAACCAAACACAGGAGGATTTGTAGAGCAAAGCATTTGATGCAGAGAACCCAACACCATACAACCCATGGTTTGATGGATCCTTCAGACCAGAATTAGCTTGTTCCCACAGATCAAACATCTACAAGCAGATGGATGCATCTCCCAATGTGGTTTCACTCAGGAGGGATACAATCCACACACTCTTGAGATTTTCTTCAGAAGTATAATATGATCCAATCAAACAGGTGCACTCAGCATCCACTGCATCTCCATATACACTAACAGAAACTTGAACATCTATATTGAGATGTCTTAGCCTCAAACCTAATCTCCTCTGACATGTTGACAATGCTCTCATTGTATGGTGTAATTCCCTTTTCTTCTACTCTTCATGTATATGCAAACTTGTCAAACATCTTACTCACTATCTTTTTTCACATACTAGTTCTTTAATTTCCCTTAAAAATCATTTAAAAAAATATTTTGTGATTTTAGATTGCTTTGTTTCTTTGCTTTTTTTTTTGCTGTTCTGTAGTCTCTCTTGGACAGATTCACTTTTTTCTGAAGTCTGGTATCAAAAGTAACATACCACTTTGGTTCAATAGGATGGATAAAATACTAGACTTTATATATTTCTCAGTTGCTTTCAGACCTCACCACAGCTGGGCTTTCCCTCATTTTTGGAACAATATTAAAATGTCGAATCAATCCACAGATGGTTGTAAATACTTTTACCACGTTTCAACTTGTTTCTGGCAACAGAAGCTAGGTTGCTTTAAATTAGCTCACCTTTGCTCTTAGTAAAACCAAGCATCACTTTGTGATGGTTTTTAATTAACTTGTTTCTATGACTTCTAAAAATTAACTGCTACTGACTGTGACATTACAGAGTCACAGTTACAGACATTACATCTACTATATTCAGGACTGAATTTCATCATACCCAGCCTAAGTCTAACATCCCAAACATCAACAAAGTACAATCTGAGGAAGACATTCAGAGAAAAGGTGTATTTTGCTACTCCCATAGTAAGATTCACACATCTCTGTCAACTATTCTTTCACTCAAATGCAGGAAGTGTTCTAAGACTTCTTCTCTTGAAGCCATGATGTCCACACCCTTCAGAAATGACCGAGAAACCTCCCAGTCTAATAATCCTCGATAGCCGTGCCCGCCCGGCAGGCCCATGGCTCTGGGTGTGTGCCCTGGACACGCTCCAAGTCAAGCCCAACCCTTTGGGTGCACCACCATGCAGCACAAATGCTCCTGGAAAAGGGTCAGAGGCAGGGGCCTGGGGAGATCTGCTGTGACCTCTGCGAGGTGCCCAGGGATGATAATACAGGGATGCAGCCTGCAGGCAGGGAGGGGGCACTGAGATAATTCCAGGAAGAACTGGGAGAGGAAGAACCTACTGTTCCTGATGCTTCTAAGATAGAAGACGCTTTGAGAAGACACTACTTTTAGACTAATTTTGTTTTTCAGTAGTTTCTTAAGATTCATAAGAAATAAATGATCCCACTCCAATACTCTCAAATAAGAAACTTGACTTTTTGATCCGGGAAAAAACCCCAAAATTTCAAAACATAGCAGTGCCTCTCTTTCTCTTCTGCCATCAGCAGCTTTATTCACTCTAATATTCTAACAATGAGTCTTTTAGGCCAAACTGAGTTGACTCTCAGTACATCATACCCTGACTCAGCCTTAGCTGAAACTGAGGATGATGAAGATTGAGAAAAATAATGTTCTTCAGGCAAAACTAACAGCACCTTGAGCCAGTGCAAGCCCACCAAAATGGACGATGATGTGGCTTCCGGTATTGCAGGAAGAATACATAAAAGCTTTTGTACAAGTGGTGGTCCATGTTTTCCATCATTAATTTGGACAAAATGAGGATAAAACATTTTCCAACCAAACTCCAACTACCAGCTTACTGTAAAAACTGGTTTAACTGTTGCTGGCGAACTTATGCAGAACCCTATGTCTGTATTAAATTCATCACACAGCAGGTCTGCAGATAACAAATCTGATTTTGCAGGTTCCCGAGCTCAGGAAACAAGGTCCCGACCCCCAGTGCCTTCTATTCTGTCCATGCAACAAGCCACTCCTGATCCCTGCCCAGCTGCTCGGCAGCTCCTGGCACAGCCCAGGGCATGGCCTCCACCCTCACCTTTGTCTGAGTGGCGGCAGCCCAACTTCCGCAGGCGTTCTGCCAGCCTGGAAAGGTGAAAAGCAAAAGAAAATGCCGCAGATACAACGAAGAGTTTGCTGTAAACCAGCTAGAAAGAGCTAGAAAGCATCAGTCCAAACCCAACAAATTGTTTTGTTCTCTGTTATGAGACGCTCGTTGCTTTTAGCCTGAGAAAGTATTTCATAGGATGGAAGATCTAAAGGCTGATGGCTGAAAAATAGTGAGAGAAGGGCAGGAGAAAGACTAAAGAGTCCTGGATTGTTAAGAATTTGGTGTAATTTTTCTAAGGCAATAAAGAATTCCAAACTTTTTGATTCTTCCCTCCTGGCACTGTTCCCTCAGAAGGGAAATGCAATTTACTAGTATAGAGAGCATGTTGAACATGAAAACGGCAACAACGTGAACTTCTCACTGCGTTCCTGTTCCTCTCAGGGCCTCAGCAACCCCACCCATCCCAGATACCTCTCCTGTTGGGATTTCCTACCTCCACCTGCTTTCAGGCAGCAAACAGCGATGGCTTTTATCTGATTCGCAAAGAAAGAGAGAAAACCCGTTCCCAGCCACATGCAGCGTTGGGAAGGCTGCCAAGTGCCCATGGGACCCTCGCGGCAGTACCACCGCGGCTCCATCCCGCGGCAAAGCAGCNGCTGCGCGGGGCAGCGCTCGGAGCGCCGGGCCCCGGCTTCCCCAGGGCTCCCAAAGTTTGCGGTTTGTTTGCCCCGCTTCCGCCGAGGAAGGCGAGCCACAGCGTGCAGGAGGTGCGCAGGGCTGCGACAGCAAACCGATACATTAAGGTATAATACCTTAGGTGTATATATGATATTATATTAGCTATAATACCTAATTGGTAGTGGGGAGCGCAGTCCCCTGCGAAATAAAATTGTGGGCGTTTTTAGGACAACCTTCCCTGTAATCCTCATTTTTTATACGCTCCGAGCCATATCCTTCCTACTCTTATCTGGCAGAGATCTTTCCTGGATACACCTGATTAATTGATGCTTACGAAGGCATAACTGAGTCTTCATGATGGCGAAACAATTAAACGTGCTTTCTTGTATATCCTCTCTGCTGAGGCAGTTACCTGGTTAATCTTTCCAGGATCACACTCAGTTGTGGTAAGTAACTTCAGAAGCTGCTGGTTGTGATACTATTTATGATACTACTGGGGCCAGAGAGGGGAGACAACCAGCCTTAGGGCTGTCTTTCCAATCACATTATGTACCTTTATTGCATGTTGTAACAATGCACAATAAATAATTCAATGTCAGTTGCAACAATTATAATTTCCATGGCCGTCATGAGGGGAAGAGCTTTACCTCAAAAGTTTTTCTGAAGTTACATATATCTGTTTGTGTTATTTACTTAGAATATACCACTTTATGGAGTTTGCTGATACCTCTGCATAAAAATAGTTGTCTTAATTTAAAGAAAACAAAAGGCATAAACGAGCCAATATATATGAAATGCACAGTATTTAGGGCTTTTGTATACCTTCTTTGTTCTGTCACTGTGCTGGACGGATCACTTTATAACCACGCAGAACTATGCACGTTCACACAGCAGTACACACTGAGATCCTATGAGGATCTTCAGGGTCTGGATGACAGGGGTGTATTTTGGCCCAGGTTTAACAGCTGTTGTAGCAACTGCAGCTAATGGTAATAGAAGTAATGTGAAGTTTTCCTTTAGCTATTCCTGTTTGAGATAAATGAGGCAGAGCATGTCTCGGAGAGCATTCATATTGCAACCCTATTAATTTTGTGATTTAGAAGTAGATGCTGCTTTCAGATGTATATTATGTTTCCTAGACTGATGGTCAAGTATTTCTTTGCATCAAAATGCTGTAAGAGGAGAACCATGATTTGCAACTTTCTTTTCAATCTGCAGGTTGTTTTGTGGAATTCTGAAACAGTTTTTTGTTGCCGATCCGGCACACTGTTAATGAGATAACAGTATATATTTACAACTATTTGCCAGCTTTAACCGCTGATATGGTGGAGTAAAAACCTAAATTAATTTCTTTTGGAAAATTCTTAGCATTGATTTCCCTTTGAAGTCATATGTGCTTACAGGAGAAATGAATAGAATAATCTTTTCCCAGAGCTCAATAGCACAGGAGCTCTTCTGAAAATTACCTTGCCAGAGTTTAGATGTCTGTTCTTAAGTTGTTTATGGCTTAAGTGTGGGCCAGCTACATGTCTTGGACATCCTACAAGAACCTCAGCTATTATAAAAAAGTTGTTTGTTGTTTCTTTTCTCTTTAACTTGGCTGCCTTGTATGAAAAACTTCTGTGATCCCTATTTTACAAAAATAATTATCCTGCTGTTACAAAAAGAATGTCAAATAGTATCAATGTTGCTTTAATACAGCTAGGAAGTGTGTCAGCAACCACTGAGGCTGAATTTCTTTCTGTCTTTCCCTCACTTTAACCTGGCAGCAGCTAAACACTCCTCCTCCCACAACCAGGCTGCAGTTCTGTCCCTACAATCAGTTTGCAAGGGAAGATCCATTGAGCATTAGATCTTTGTTTTCCTGGTGGGGATAGCAGCAATTTGGAGTTCGCCAATACTGCAGAACAAAGAGAAAGTTAATCTTTGCTTTTCAAACCATAAAAGCAGCTGAGCCCTTCTTGGTGCCTGGTGAGGAGAGGGGCATTCAAGGTGTGAGGTATGCACCAGGTTACTGTTTTCTCAAAGTACAAACATCTAAAAAAAGTACAAATGTCTAAATTCTCTTGATAAACTTTGATAATAAAGCAATTACTTATCATCCAAAACAGCCAAACTTTGTCAGGAGGGAGAGTGTTTGCTTTCAGGAATAATAGTTGTAAGCACAGGTGTTCTAGAAAGTTACTATCACACCCTTGCCATAGTGGCTGGATCTTGGTGACTCTCTTGAAACCTTGCCTTGCCCCTAGCTCTGCCTGCTGCTCCCTATTCATGCTAACTAATCTTCCTTACACCAGTGCCAGGAAACTTCTGGCTTCCCTGGGGTGGAGGACAAGGATATGCTTGGTCAGACCACCGGAGTCCACCTCTGCTTCTTACAAAAGCAAGGTTAACTTTTTACAACAGTTGTGGTTTTTGTTGTTGTTTTTTCTAGAAAATACAGTTTCTTCTTTTTTGACAAGTGATTCAACCAAATAAGACAAGTGCAGTACCTAGCAAATGGTGTTAAGGTGGAAAACCTAGTGTATATTCTTAGTAATGAAATATTAAAATTCATTTATATTCACATGAAGCTATTATACAAATGTTTTGCATTGTTTGAGATTGTCATTAATCTTTTCTGCATTGTTTAAAGATTCTTTACTGCACTTTGGTTGCAGGTGTCACCCATTTTTTGGGAAGAGATCCCAGAAGAAAGTGGTATATCAGGGCATTGCACAGATATATCAAAATAGCATTTATTTATTTAAAATGGGTAATGGATAATACATAATATGTAAAAAATTATGCACATCACAGAGGGTTTCTAACGCCCAGACAGCTCTTGAGACCAGAGAAATTGTAGTAGGTACAGTCACCAGCTTCAAAGTGCTCAACAATCAAGCAGCACCTGCATTTTTTTTGAGAGCAAAAATGCTCTAACTGAGGAGAGTAGATTAGCACCAGGATTTGATACTTTAAGCAAACACTTGGCATTCTAAAAATGGAGTCATTGTTGTTCCTGTGTGGGTGAACTGTATTTTTGATTCTCCATGCCTCCTGTCATGCGCCTTAAACAAATTCAAGCAGGAATTATCCCCCCCTTTCTTTCGCATTACCTCCTCTCTCTCACTTAACTGCCTTCTCCTTATCTTTCTCTGTTTAGCTCTTTCCCTTATATGCATTCTTCTATTTGCTTATTTGCTACTTGCCTGTTTTTTTTTCTTTCT
>VYZP01076521.1:42812-80704 GCA_013400635.1 Hypocryptadius cinnamomeus
TTTTTTTCTGGTGTGGCCAGGTTGTTTAACTTTTCTGGTGCTAGGTGCAGCTGTGAAAATGAGTAAGCCTGCTGAGCTGCGAACTATGGGATTGGCAGAGCTGTAAAATAGCCAGGCCAGATCCTTGCCCTGAACACAGGCGTTTTGTTACTGACAGCATGATATACTGTCTTTTACGTGTGTGTGAAACAAGGCGTGGCAGAGTAACCCTTTTGTTGCTTTTCTCTGTGTAGCAACTGGCACTGCTCTAAAATTGCCTGTAGGCTTTTTTCAAGGTGGTGTGGCTCCCTTTCTGGGAAAACTCATGACAAAGAGCATTTAGGTAGATACAAATAAATGACGGCTCTGCTGTGCAGCTAGCAGAATAGAATAAAATAAATGGAATAGAATAGTTCAGCTGGAAGAGACCTACAACAATCAGTCAGTCCAACGGTCTGACCACTTCAGGGCTGACCAAAAGTTACAGCATGNGCCTCGGTACCGAGGGACCTCCGCGGCAGAGCAGCACCCCGGTACCGAAGGACCCCCGCGGCAAAGCAGCACCCCGCTACCGAAGGACCCCCGCGGCAGAGCAGCACCCCGGTACCNACAAGGCGTGGCAGAGTAACCCTTTTGTTGCTTTTCTCTGTGTAGCAACTGGCACTGCTCTAAAATTGCCTGTAGGCTTTTTTCAAGGTGGTGTGGCTCCCTTTCTGGGAAAACTCATGACAAAGAGCATTTAGGTAGATAAAAATAAATGACGGCTCTGCTGTGCAGCTAGCAGAATAGAATAAAATAAATGGAATAGAATAGTTCAGCTGGAAGAGACCTACAACAATCAGTCAGTCCAATGGTCTGACCACTTCAGGGCTGACCAAAAGTTACAGCATGTCATTAAGGGCACAGTTGAAAAGCCTCAACTATTTTGATGCCCCCTATGCTTGGGGCATCAACCATCTCTCTAGGAAGCCTGTTTGAATAGCCTCTCATTAAAGAAATGCTTCCTGATGTCCAGTTTTAAACTCCTCTGGTGGAACTTTGAGCTATTCCCACATGTGCTGTCACTGGATACCAGGGAGAATAGACCAACACCTCCCTCTCCACTTCTCCTCATTGAGAGGCTGTAGGAAGCAGTGAGGTGGCCCCTTAGCCTTCTTCTCTCCAAGCTGGACAAACCCATAGTCCTCAGACGCTTCTCCTAGAACATTCCTTCCAGCCTTTTTTACCAGCTTTGTTGATCTCCTCTGGACACATTAAAGGACCTTCACATCCTTCTTAACTTCTGTGGGGCCACTGCACACAGTGCCCCAAGTGAGGCCACACCAACACTGCACACAACAGAATAATTTCCTTTTAAGACTGACTGGGTGTGCTGTGTTTGATGTACCGCAGGCTCAGGGTTGCCCTCTGGGCTGCCAGGGCAATGCTGACTCCCACTGAGTCTCCTGCTGGCCAACACCCCCGACACCCCTCTGCAGACTGCTCTGCAACCACTCCTTTCCCATGTTATACTTGTGTTTAGCATAAGTGGAAATATTAGCTTCCTTTTGGTCTGTGAATTTTTATCTAGTGCTGAACAGCTGAACTGTATTCAACAGAAAGATAATTTTGAAAAGTTGCACCTTGGGAAAAAAATCTCTGCTGACTTACTCTAATCTGTCAAGCCTGGTGTTAGCTGCAATGGTACAGTGTAAGTTTTCAGGGACTGTAGATTCAGGAATGTGGCATTCTCAGTCTCAGAAGAAAAAGAGTATTATTCTATTATTTTTTCTGTCACAACTGAGGTACATGAGCTAATAAACGTAAAACTATTGTGTGTGCCTCTGTGCTATGTCAGTAGGTAACCTTAGAACGGACTGGTTTAGCAAAAAAAGAGGGCTCCATTTTAAAACTGAAGAACAGTGCAGGCAGGAAACCAGGTATCAGCTGACCTGAAGTTTAGGCTGGAAATTGGAGGAATGTTGAACTCTGATTGGCAGAGTTTGGAGTGTCTTAGTTGGAAATTCAGGGATGAGAGCTCAATGGATTTTTGGGGCAGATTTCAGTCAACTCATAAAAGAGATTCTGTTTTTGCCAGTTATCAGTGGACTGGTGGTGATAACAGAAAGTCACTTCACTTTTTGTAGAATGGTTGAGTTGTAGAATGGTTTGGGTTGAAAGGGGCATTTAAAGGTCATTTAGCCCAATGCAATGAACAAGAACATCTTCAACTAGATTGGGCTATAATAATTTAATAATATAATAATAAGATAATATATTAATAAGAATAATTCCAAATCAACTCAAAAGACCCTCAAGATGCAATATATACATATTCTCTAATTTTTGAAGTTTTTGATATATAAAGTGAAAAGTGCGCTCAGGAGGAGTCACACGATGCATGCTGATAAAGTGGTCAGTCTGAAGATAAAAGGGAATCTTGGTTCCCTTTTATGCTTACAGGCTCCATGAAACTTCACTAAGGCAGTAATCACAGGACCAGGAGACTGGACTAGAAAATCTTTTAAGAGGCCTTCCAAACCAATCCCTGATTTTGATTCAATGATTTCTAAAATGTACATTAGAAAGGACTTAGGTGCTCTCTGCATTTGCAAAGAATGACAAATTGCAGAAAAGGAAGATTTAAGTAAACTACCAGTAGGAGCAAAAATACAACTGTGAGCTTGTTGAATCCTCCTTACTGGAAATTCTTAGGGTTAGGATGGCCATGTGTCAGGAAAGATGGTGCTAGAATTGATCTGTTGAAATGATCTCTTCAGTTCCCATTTGCATTATGCAAGTTTGAGTGAATAAAGCATGAGTTAGATGAGACAGTGAACTCCAGTCATTTAAAGCACCGGGCTTTCCTATTCAGTATCTCCTGGTGACATGAGAGGGGCTGCTGATGTAGTCAGGTGCTGTTTATTAGTGGTTGGTGATGTAGAATCACAGAATCTTAAGACCTTAAAGATCATCTAGTTTCAACCTCCCTGGATGGGATGACTTGCAGAGAGATCTAGATAGACTGGAGCATTGGGCAGTGATTAATGGAATGAAATTTAACAAGTTGAAATGCTGGATTCTGCACCTAGGATGGAGTAAAACTGGGCACAAGCATAAACTGGGAGAGGAAAGACCAGAGAGCAGCCCTGCAAAAAGAGGCAGGGACACTTTCCACTAGATCAGGTTACTCAAAGCTCCATCCAGCCTGGCCTTGAACACTTCCAGGGATGGGGCATAGTGTCTCAGCACTCTCACAGTAAAGATTTTCTTCTTCATTTAAACCCTCTTTCAGTTTAAAGCTATTCTCCATTGTCTATCACTACATGCCCTTGTAAAAAGTCCCTCTCCAGCTCTCTTCTAGGCCCTCTTCAGGTACTGGAAGGCTTCTGTAAACTCTGACCTTATAACTTCGAGTGTACTTGATTTTTCTTGTAATTACTTGAATGGATAGTGATGTGGTCTAAAGCACTTCCCAGAATTAGACTTTTTCCCTCCCTCTCTTTTCCCCTTTGGTCCCAGTTTAGTTTGTATTTGTTGACCTGTTCCACATGAATTTCTCCAGTCCCTTTCTAAGGCTCTTGGGGCACCTACAGCTTACAATGGTGTCTTTTATAGAGTAATATATTGACTAAGAAGGTCACAAAGATAAAAGTCAAGAAAAGAATTACTTTCCTACTAATATTTATAAATTTTGCATGTCTAATAGCTATTATTTTGCTATTTATATTCAAACATTTGATCTAGAGAGGATTTTACAGTCAAATAGCATTCACATAATAGACATTCAGCATCAAAGACTCCAGATGTCCCTCTGCCTATGTGCTTCAGGCACATGGCTGACAATGTATTTATGTAGGTTACCAAAACACCTTAACACCTGAGCATCTTGCAATCATTGATGATTTTGAAATCATATTCCTAAGGGGAAGACATTAAGTTAAAATTCCCCTTTTCAAAGACAATTTATTGAAAATTCAGAAAAATGAAACAACTTACCAAGATCCTGTAGGGAATCCTAGGGAGCCTTTTGTCTCTTGAGTCCTGTTCTGGTGTCGTAATTCACCTCCCTGACAGCCTGAGCCTGCAGTGACCGGCAGAGGAACAGACCCTCACCTAGATCTTTGGTACTAGAAAATTGTAAAATCAAAGCCTGCAGGTAAAAAATTACCATTTGTTTTACCTAGATTTTGACTGGCTTGAAACAAATCTTTAATGAAGGAGCTGGAAGGAAGCCTGTAATAATATTTTTGTTGTTGTTTTTTAGAGCTTTCCCAAAAAGTCGGAAAAATAAAAAAATTAAACAGTTAGCTAATGAAACAGGTAGGCCCAACAGCACATGATGAACATCAGAAGTCGGGGTATGTGATGGGTGTCAACTAAGTAGCTTTTTTTTTCCTAAGTTGTCCTTTTGTGACTGTTCTATTTCATAACTTATTTCATTGTATCCTGAATTACAAGACACTGTTTAACATATGATCACAATAAGAAAACTTAACAGATTCATCATTATACAAACGTGCATCTAAAACTGTCACCAGTTGTGACTTTGTCATTATTCTCCTTTTTTTAAAATTTAAGTGCACTTGGAAATAACATTGTCTATTGACCCATTTTTGACTTCTATTTGTACTGTCGTATATCTCAACTGAAGTTGCTTGAGCATAAAAACTGATGTTGTGTAACATAGCTTCGGTTCATTTCTGTTTAGGCAGGTTCTAAATACACTAAAGATAAATGATAAATTATCTTTGTTGCACTGAAATTGATAGCAAAGTTGCTATAAATTTGAAGATGGAAAATTTTTCCTTCTAACTTAACTTCCTGAAAAAATAAATCGTTATCTGACATATATATGAGTGCCCATAATCATTCTGTATGAAACCACAGAAATAAGATGTCAAAGTGTTAAGGCAAAATAAAATGATAGGTTAGATGACATTTACTTAATACATGATACTGTTTTTAAAAGCAGTAATTTACTGAGTTCAGATAAAACTTTTTGAAAAAATCTCTGTACAAAAAATAATTATTATCATGAACACCGATCTGAAACATTAGAAAGAAATTTGATTTTAGAACCAAAGTGCTTTTCCTTGGTTCAACTCATTCTGACCAATATGCAGTGAATGTACCTGTGATGCCTGTGCTGCCCAAATACTGTGTTTCTAGAGACTTCTGCTGTCCTTCTCTCTGTGGCTTGTAGTCCAGCATTAATTTATAGCTCCTCTGAAGCACTGTTTCAGAGTTGCAGGACAGAAGGGTATCACAGAAAAGGCTGTCTAAAGAGAGAGAACAATGCATGATGAATGATGGGTTGAGGAAATTGTACTGTAATTCTTGTGAGACCTGACACACATTTCTGCTTGACAACCTGAAATAAAGTATTGTAGTCAATTTGACGCATGAAATAATTTTGTTTTGGAATTACCTGACTTTCTAAATCAACACTTTCTATTTCTTTTCTTTTTCATGAAAGAAGGAGATTTTTTTTTCTGAAAAAAACCCATCAGTTTTAAGGAAACTGTATTTCCCACTGATAAATGGAAAAAAAATATTCTGAGCCACTCTATGTAAAACATGATGTTCCAAATGATCATTTATTGTATTTTTTTCAGTGCCATTCAGAAATTATTACAAACAAACCTCTAATATTTTTATTTATGAAAACACAAGTCCACAGTAATATTACTTATATTTTAAATGAAATTAAAATGATGCATTTGGTGACTCAACATTGAGGAGCATTTGAATTATGCAGTTATGTTAATTCAAGCAAAATTTTTTTAATTGGTGCTTAAATTGTGTGGTCTTTTCAAATTTCGCATAGTAAGTGCCGTTCACAACAGTTTGAAAGTGTTATTTATTACCACAGAATTAGGACAAAGTAAAAAGTATTGAAACTTGCAGTTCAAATTGAGACAGTGTTCCTAAGATAGAAATCTAACGAGACCCTCAGCTTGTGACTCTGTTTTCTTCCATGTCAGTATACTTCTCATCATGCCAAGATCTCACTGAGCCTGTTTAAAACTGTAGGATCCTATTCCCAAATAAACCCGAGCTTAAAAAAAAAACCAAACAAAAAAAAGCGAGCTATACACTTAGCATTGCATGTTGCTGACGAAGAGCATTTCTCTTGAGTGCTTTAGAGCAGAACTGATATCACCACTGTCTTTCTTCCCTGAAAACCATTCCTTCTTCATTATTAAACAATATGATTAAAGGTAAGACAGCAAACACGCTTTTAAATTACAACTGGGAGAAAAGAAACAAAATTAATATCTGCTGGCCAAAATTAAACTATGTGCTATTTTTTAAACAATAAAGCTAGAAAAAGAATTTGAACAGAATTTTTAATGAACCAAGTATTTGTTCACATCTTCACATGCATTTTTTTCTTTCACAATTTGAATCAAAAAGATTTGAACCTAAAAGAAACCTCAATTCACTAGGAAAAGAATTTTTAGGAAGTTTGTAAAAATTACACACCAATAGGAGTTAATATTCAGAAGTGCACAGGATAATGCAATTGCTGTTTGTTGTGAGAAACCAATATTAAGAGATACTAGAAATATTTCAAGAAGTTGTATTGCATAATAATTAATAATTAAAAAGTTGGTAAAAGATAGTACTAGAAGTAGACAACCACCACAAAACCGAAATCTGTCCTTTGAAACAACATTTTTTCTCTATTTTTCTATTAGCTTTCTATTTCTCTATTTTTTTCTATTCATTCTTCCCCTATTTCTAGACATGCAAGAGACCATAGTTCAGACACTCCACACAGCATTCCTATTCAAGGAATTCAGCATGTTCTCCTGAAGACTAGTTTCATTACTTTGAACACAATTCAGAAAAGTATTTCTGATTTGCTTAAGATGATTATGGAAATATTTACACTAGACTTAACTTTTTTTTTTTTACATTGTTTTGTAGTGGGATTTGGCTGTATTACATAGACTTTTTATATACCAGATAATCATATATATTTTAAATATTTGGTTTTTAATGTAAACAGGTGGTTAGCAAAATGAAAGGGAGTTTGTCAGCATTTTAGTGAACTGCAAAAATTCTCAAGATGTAAAAGGATATAGCTTTATATATTAGTACCTATTTTCCTTCTTTAAAGAATGGTTCCAGGAGCCATAATTACAGTTGGTACATAACTTATAGGGAAGACTAATCCCTTCTAAGTCAATGCAATTTTAGTGATACTTAAGATAATCAAGGCTACAGATAGAAGCAAAACCAGCAATATGTCAGATTTTATGGGGAGAGCATCTAGCATGCTCAGTTGCTGTAGAAAAGAACCTGACGCTTTGGAAGAGACCTTTTGTAGAGGTAGCCTTGGATTTGGTCATGACTCCTAGGGATTACTGATGTTGACAGTGGCATTCACTCAGGGGGCACTGCAGGCTGTTGTTGACAGCAGATCTAGTTGCGTTTCCAAAAACATCTTTTAAGAAACCTTTTCTTGGTATCAGACTCAGAAACTGGTCATCCATTCCTTCTGAGGTAAGTTAGTCTGGATACACAATTGAGTTTCTTCTCCATTTTATAGCGTGGGAGGTTCACAGACAACTCTTAAACTTTTCACTAACTTATCTGTCAAATCCAAAGAAGCAAAATTTGCAGGAAAACTACTGATTTGGTGGTCTAGCAAAAAAAGCTAGTCCTTCCCTATAACTATTTTATTTACACTGAAGCAATGTTGGGTGTACTATGGTTACTATACATATGATACAGAAATAAAATGAGATAAAACATATATTTCAGTATTTTGGTCCTTCAGATCATATTCTAAGACATGTTAAAGTATTATTAGAATAACAGAGTCCAGCAGAGCTGTTTTTGTGGGAAAATAAAAGCCAGATTTAATTAAGTTTATAAACTCATAAAGACTTTTTCAATTAATACATTCAAATAAACTTTCAAAATATCAATGCAAAATACATTGACATGTGAAATAAAAATTCTCCACATTGCTTATTAGCAAATTTATATTGCTTCCCAGTGTTTTTTTCTTTTCAGGAAGACTTCAGCTACCAGTGTCAGTAATACAATACTTGCTATTGCCTCCTCACATCACAAAGCTTCCAAGATTTTCTTTTCTTGTCGGTATGTGAGACGAGAATTGGCACAGTATATTGTAGACCTCTTAATATAACCTGACACTGGCAATTTAAATGGTAGTCATAGTTTGGCACAAGAATCTGACTAAGAGTTCCTGGTTGTCACTGAAGTCCTTTTAGATTTAAGCAAAGCTGTGATGGCAATGGAGAAAGGATGAAGCCAACATCTTCTTGGGTGACAGTGTCAATGTGGCAGCATCAGCTGTGACAAAACATTCTTGTCGTGACAGGAACAGCATGGCAGGCTGTGTCAGGGTGGTTGTTTACTGAGAACTTCAGAAAGCAATGGAAGTGTATTATGTTCATATAATTATTATTTATAACTATTGTTGGTAATGGGAGAAATGGTTGAAAGTGCCGTTTTGTAGCGCTTCTTGAATTACATGCAAAGTAAAATGATGCATTTGAAAGTGCTTATTTAGTCTTGAGTTGACTAATTATTAACTACATTCTTTTCCTCTCTTGTCAGTGAGGGCCTATTAACCCAAATCTGCTTATTGTGAGAGATTACTCAGCTGTGATTGGTGATTTTAATATGCCTTTCTACGACATTAATTCATACTGTGTGCATGCAAGGATCCCCTCTCACTGCTCTCCTTGGTAATCAGATATCTCTCCAAAAATACTAGTCTCTTTATGCATTTGCAGTGCTAGGGGAGAGAAAGAAAGAAAGAAAATTAAAGCTAACTTCTATTTTCCCTTCACTGACAAAGTGCATTTGACCTCAAAATGGGGCACCTGTCAGAGATCCTCACACAAGCAGGAATCCCTGAAATTTTAGCGCTATTTCTTAGTTATAAATAATAACAATATTCTTGATGGGTGGCAGCTAATGAGTGTTGGTGCAAATGGCGATTTCAGCAGGAAGGGGTGCCAGCAGAGGCCTTACTGACTGGAGTACTGCATGGTGCTGTACTTTGTCACTCGTCTCCGGGAGGTGCCTGGAGAGGCCGTGCCCATTCCCTGGCCAAGATGACTTTCAGCACTGAGCATCTGGCCCGTGCTGCTCAGGCCCCCCAGATTTGCTCCTCCCAGGCTTGTTCCTCCCAGGCTGCTCATCCCAGCCCCTGACACTACTCTCTCTGTGACCACCACATTGTGGGTGTTGGATAACTCTGAAGGAATATTTATTAGGCTGCCCGGTATGCCGGAGGCAGGCCTGAACACCCTTTCTGTCACTACCACATTTGACCCATCTACCAAATCAGGAATGCTCAGAGATGCCGGGAGTCGGGAGTTAGGCGCGATTACTCTTTCCGTGACGATAACGTTGGAGCCCTCTGTGAGATCGGGGATATCTAGCATGCCGCGCAAATCGGAGGCAGACGCAGGCCCGACAACCCTCTCTGTCACAACGACATTGGATGCACGCAGAGGGTCAACACAAAGAGAGGGCGAGCTGGAGGTGTAGGTCTCGGTCACTGTCATGTTGCCGTGGAGCAAGGGATCCGGCATTGGCCTCGGGGGCTGTATGGTTGTCCCAGATGTGTAGGTGTTTTCAGTAACAACCGTTGTGGTGCCAGCGGCGGCAGGCATAGGTGCACTTCCATTGACAACGATGGTGGTGCCCGGTGGCGGGAGGTTTAGATCGCTTTCAGGACTTGGGAAGGGAATGTTGACGCCTGGCCAGGGTGGGTTAGCATCAGGGAAAGGTTCGATCTCTTTGCCCAGACAGATCTCTGCTAGGGTCTTAAATTTTGGTCCTAATGTATCCAAGTATGTTTCATCTGTATCTTCTCCTATAAAGCTGCAGCAACCCACAGAGCCAACAGGAGTACCGACTCCTTCATGATCATAAATTAATAGGCAGTCATTTGCTGGCCGACCTTCATCTTCATCTGCATACACAAATGCTTTCTGTAGTTTGCAAAAACAAAAAAATGAAAAAAAAAAAGAACAGAATAACAGAGTAAATTTTGTCAGGTTTTTAACCATGAATACTCGAACCACAGTAAAGTTTCCCTAACCACAGTAAGGCCCTGACTTGAAAAATAGGACATCAACAGGACAGACTATACCATCAACATTTTTTGACCTTGGAATAATTTTTTTTAAATAGTACTGTGTTTTATTCTTGTTTCTGCTGACACGTAGCATCTTGAATTTGGTCTGTCGTCAATGTCTCTGTCTATGGGACAAAAGGGAGAGGCAAACAGATGCCTTCTTTGGGCAGCAGTATCTGAACAAAGTGGTAGGAAGAGGAGTGAAGCAGGGTGGCAAGAGGAGCAATGAAAAGACCAGGGAAGAGGAGATGGGATGGAGGATTGTCCACAGTGGGGGAGACTTGGTGAGTCCAGAGGAGAGTCCATTTTGAGCAAGAAGGAAATCACCAACTGGGAATGATGTTTTGGATCCTGGCGTGGTCATTGCAAAGAGATCAGGCAGGAAAGAGGAGAATTTAAAATGAGTGCTGAGTGGGGTTGGAGGAAGCAGAAAAGGATGGAAGGGGAGGCCTGGGAGGGAGAGTCAGAGAGTTTGTAACGAGTTTGAGAGGGTCCGGGAGGATAGCAGTAGTATGTGGAGGCCTGTGGCTGGCAGACAGTTAATACATAGTGCTTCAGGCCAAGGCAGGAAGATTGCAGTCTGGGAGAAATCCATGCTCAGGATGTCAGGACTGCTCTG
Organism: Hypocryptadius cinnamomeus; assembly: GCA_013400635.1. Classification (NCBI taxonomy): domain Eukaryota; kingdom Metazoa; phylum Chordata; class Aves; order Passeriformes; family Zosteropidae; genus Hypocryptadius; species Hypocryptadius cinnamomeus. Next base: position 53,525 of record VYZP01076521.1, read on the forward strand.
TTCTCTCCTCCACTGAACCTTGTTTAGATTTTGAAATATAGCAATCCTTCTATCTCAATTGATATTTTGGTGACATGCAATTATAACGTTTATGCCTCACAGTTCATGCATATGAATAAAAATATAGCCCATGAAACCATTAATCATGTAAATTCCATACCATTTTTTAAATCCCGTATGTAAAGGCGAATTTAGGCGTTGCCAATTGTAAAACTGCATACTGGTGTCACTGGTAGCTCACAAGTCTTTTAGGGAGCAGAAATGGCGATAAAAATAGGAAGAACTGATGTTTAAAGTTCTTTCAGGATTAAAATGACTTCATCAAACAAACTATACAGGAAGTAGGAGTGAACAATTCCAAAAAGTTATGAAATATTTATGAACTGAGAAAGATTGAAAATACATAAATTTGGTGGGTACTTATGAAGTTGAAATAATTTAATTGCTTCCTACCCTTACCTGCATTATGTCCATCAATTTTACAAAAAGGCTATTGAACAATCCACCTACTATGGCAGCAGTTCAAAGACAGTACTGCTACTAGTGTTGTAACTTTTCCTACCAGTGTGGTCAGCTTTGCTCTCACAGCAGTCTTATATCATGAAAGTTTCAATTTGAGTAGAATTAATTTGGATTTCCACCATAACCTGGGAAGGAGAATCTAACAGAAAGCATGCTCACAGCAATAACTCAAAGAGTAGCATACCTCAGAGAAAAAGTTGTCTAGGAAGGCCATGTTCACTCCTCCTTCTCGATACTCTTTGATTGTTCCTCCAATTGACCCTTTTGCTTCCCCTGTTCCAGAAATTCCTCCAGCTGTTCCGTAGCCAGTACCAGTGCCATAGCCAACACCTGTAGTTTCTTCAACACCAGAAGCTACTACTCCTCCTCCTCCATATGTGTTATTATATATGTCTGAAAGCAGAAAAAGTTATCCCTCCTGTGCTCTTTGGAACTTTACACACAATTTGTCAGTTGTTTTTATAAATGCTGTAATGACACTTCTGAGTTTCTAAAAGTATTTTAGACCAATTTCAGTCACAGGTACATGCACAGGTACCAAACTTTGAAACTGCAGTAACAATTATATATGTATTAACAGACACCTAAGTGGTTGATTTTATTCCTGATGCTAGCTAGCATGTGTGCATGTGTTTTAGGAAATCAGTGATTTATTTTGTTATTGGCTGGACAGATGATTCTGTCTAGTGTATATATATGCTGTCATGGGGTTTGCGTTAGAAAATCAGATAATATTTATCTATGCAAATACAAAAATTCCTATTTATGGTCACATTTGCATTATTTTTTTTCCCTTACACATTTAGGAAAGAAAGAGTTTTGTAACTACTTCCACATTTTCTAGTAGTGAGATTTTTTTAGGGGAGAACAACAATGGATCATAATAACCACCTGTTTATAATGCATAATGGAAATTGTCTTTAAAATAAATTATAAAGTAATACTTACAGGATTTTATCTTCTCCATATTTTTTAAATACATGATAACAAGGAAAGAGTTTTCTTAGTTATCAGCACATATTATAATAAAAGAATTGCATACAGTAGTCTTGAATATGGTTATGCTGGGAAACATAGGCGAAATTACATATTTTTTTCATTTTTGTGAAATGAGAAGTCTGAGAACATTCTTGTATAATAAATAGTCAGCAGAGAGGTTGTCTTGCAGAGTAATATTTCTTCCTCTCAGAAGCTAGGGAAAATGGATCTGTGCCAGCATCCTTCCTTCCTCTTCTGAAGTAAGGAATAGGGGAGAAGGATAAAGTAACACTGCACAGCTGGGCTTATTCTCTATGATCATTGAATTCCTGGAGGAACCTTATCTCAGAAGCATACATTTATTGTGTTATGTATCAGCTTGTCTAGGTTAACACACAAATTGCTAGTAATTAACTAGCTATTTGACATGCTCTCTTGTGGGAAGCAAGAAACTGGGAAGAACTGAAGATTTTACCCAAGTTATGAAAGCAAATATCCTTATTCTGGCTAAAGATTGATTTCTGCTAAAACTGGTGTCTTGGAAAGGCCCTCCATTCAGAAGCTGTGCTGATAAAGAAAAATTGCCTGGGATTTGAAAGCCTTGGCAGCTATTTCAAAATAAGTGTAGTTTGCAGAAATTAATCTGTTCAAAATCTCAAACCCCAGACTTTTTGTTCATACTGGAGGTCCTACCAGCATGAGTTTGACTGTCTGCAGATGTGAGATTGGAAGAGTTGGGTTATAGCTGGGAAACCAAAGGACTCCATGAATCTGAAGGCATGAAGTTCTGAAAGACAGCTTTATGGCAGCATAACATAGAAGATTTAATGATCTGCTTACCAGAAGGTTCACCAAAATCACCTCCTGCTGCGGTTGTTGGGGCAAGAATGTGCGAGACATCCTGGAAAACAATATTTTGACTCCTTGAAAGATTACCTTGAAATTCCCATACGAAGACCAAGACTTTGTGTATTATGTTAAAACATTAGCAGTCCAAACTGTTAATGATAGTTAGACATTTTCACCATCTCCATTAACAAGCAAAACAAAACAAAACAAAGAGACTACAAGTTTTTTTTCTTGTCAACACGAACAATGATCAGTGAAGATGATTTGTGTTCCCTTCTCCTAGACTTGTGCTGAAGAATCTTGCTAGTTATTATGCTTCATCTGAAGGAACAGGGGCACCAAACTGTTGTGCCAAACTAACTTACCACTGCTTAAAACACATAAACACCATCAGTGAATGTGTCTTAAGAATCACCTTTCATATCTGCCTGGCAATTGTTGACAATGCTAGACTGGTTTTAGATTACACAGTGTTACTATCACTTTCTATGGAAAAATGCTGCCTTTACTCATTAATTACGTCTGGTTTTAGAAACATGGGATGTACTGACCCTGTCTTCAGGCTGTGCACCTTCTATTCCCCATGGATGAATTGCCCCTTCTGTACATTCAGGTACGGGTTCAAATCCAGTTCCAACTCCACCTGCAGCGCCAGGTCCACAGCCACAACAGTCGCTCATTGACATCAAAATTGGAATCACTTAACAGGAAAGGAACAGGAAACAAGGATTTAGGGCATCTCTTCCTCACAGGAATAGCTGCTCTCCCCAGAGGGCAGGTGCTCATGAACTTTTGAAAATATGCCTTTAAAATATTTCTAACCAAGCAGCCTGTAAGTCTGGCTTTCAGAATCATTAGCTGCTTATGGAGATGCCTGTATTTGGAAATTCAGAATAATTTGTACCTTTAGTTACAGCAGAGCAACACAGGGGTGGGGCTGTTACTCTAAATTTATGCTTATACACCTGGGAACAGACTTTGATCTCTCTCAGCTGAACCAATATAAGTTGCATACATATGAAAATTAAACAAACAGAACCAGTGTTGCTATGTATAGCATTCAGTGCTATTCTTCCCAGATATATGAGCATACATTTTTCTCTTCAAGTATTGTAATTGAAAAGAAATGCACATTAGTAATAATAGACATATGAGAATCAGTGGAGAGTCCACTTGACTTCAGTGATCATTGGCTAAGGCTCCAGTTGTACATTCATTACATATACATAATGCTTGATTTGAAAAAGCAGTAGGGGCAATCCCCGAGCCCTAGTTTCACCCAATGTTTACATAGAGTGAGTCAGGCTTCCCAGAGTGCTGTATTATGCTTAGTTGTTTAAAGAACTCAGTACTGGCAATTGCAGAATGTTTGTAATGGCCAGCATCAAAACCACTGCTTATTTTAGAAAGGCAATGCAATATTAATTCAGAGAATCATAGAATGGCTTGGGTTGGAAGAGATGTTAAATATCATTTAGTTCCAATCCCTCTGCCATGGGTAGGGACACTTTCTACTTACCAGGTTACCCCAGCCCAGCCTTGAACCAGGGATGGGGCATCCACAACTGCTCTGGGCAACACGTGCCTCTGTCTCATCACTCTCACAGTTAAGAATTTCTTCATAAACCTACTGTCTTTCAGTTTAAATCCATTCCTCCTTGTCCTGTGACTACATGCCCTTTTAAAAAGTCCCTCTCCAGCTCTTTTGTAGGCCCCCTTTAGGCACTGGAAGGCTGCCCTAAGGTTTCCTTTGGAGACTTCTCTTCTCCAGACTGAACAGTTCCAACTGTCTCAGCCTGTCTTCATAGAAGAGTTGCTCCAGCCCTCTGATTACTTGAACATCAAAGTGAAATGAAAAGGGGAAAGGACTGTACTATGTACAAAGTGCTGCCTCATTCAGCATGACTAAGGATGTATTTACTCCAGACTATGAGGGGAGATTTCCAAAGGCAGAAAGACAGTCTGTCTTGTAAGATAAACAATCTGGGGACTACAAATTGCACAGCCTTTTGAAACTTCAAAATTTTGTGTTTGTTGATTCCTACTAAACAAAGATCAAAACCCGAACCAAACCTCCCTCCTCAAAAAATCAGGGGGAAAAAATTCAATTTCCTCAGGTTTTGTAGTCAGTATTTCTGCAATGGGAAATTTTAGATGTTGATTACTTGATTCCCAGGCCATGAAAGAAGGTTGATCACCTATGATTGTGGTAGTCTGAGAAACAATTGCTTGTATAAATTCAAACTTGAGTTCATGAAGCTCATAATTCTTCATGAATAATAGGACAAATGAATTAATATCCTGTTTTGATCCTGTTATCATAAATGCTACTTTTTTTTTTAATTAGATGTAATGTTTGGAAGGAGTAGCCAAAAGTTTCAAAATCTATGACTTATTGTTCTTCTACTGAAACCTGGCTTTGAGTTCAAAGGAATCTTGATCCAACTGGGAGCTGATACTTGCCCATTTCTTCTAGTAATGTAATGGAAGTAGAAATTGCAAAATGTAAGTGACAGGACAGCTCTGTCTAAGAATTGGATAGCAAGTCTGAGAAAGGAAATTCTTAATTTTGAATGGAAAATGTATGTATAGCATAAAATTTATGGAAATTCTTTTCATTTAAAAGACAATTTTTTTCTCTGTCAAATGGCCAATAGAAGCCAATGGATTAATAACCAACTGAAAAAGTAACCCTATTTTAGAAGAATTAAAAAATGCACTTTTTAGATTATTGAGAGAAATAATAAAAATTGTTTTCTAAATTTTATACTTACAAACAAATATTAATCCACCGAGGAACATCAGGCCAATGGCAGCACCACTAAGTGTGGTATTTGAATCGAATTGCCTGCCAGCATTTTCATTTCCAGCGTAACTGTCATCAGTGGAGGCAGTGTATCCACCCTCTCCTTCGTCGTAGCCATCACCATAACCCTGCCAGTCCGTGTGGTCCTCATAATCTCCTCCCCCAGGTCTAGTCTGGTCATAATCAACACCACCTTGTTGTCCTCCATCTTCCCGGCCTCCTCCACCGGTGCCACCACCACCACCACCAGTAGTGCCGCCACCACCACCAGTGCCACCACCAGAGCCACCACCACCGATGATAATTATTCTTGTGGCCCCACTGGTGCAGTAGTTCCGACTGTCACACTTGCAAGCTTGCACAGGAATTATGTGTGGTCGAGCACAGCGCCGGCCTTGGCTATCTCTTACAACGACGTAGATCCTATAAAGGTAAAAGTCTATGTTCTGGCCCACTAGTTCTGCAGAGGAATCTTGGGAGGGAAAAAAAAAAAAGAGATAAACATTTGGATGAAGGTATTGACTATAAGTGTTCTACAAATCTATACTACTTGTGTATTACATTCAAAGAACAGAATGAAAAAAAGTGTTCTAGGCACCTCAATTACTTATGCATCTACAGTATTTACTCAAAGCTGAAACTTAAAATACTCATCTATTCTTTTTTTTTCCTTGCAAAACCTGAGCCAAATCAGTCTAGTTATCACTTCTAAACTTGAGAAATACAAAAAGGGAAAATGGAATCTTTTATTTCCACTGCTGCCTTTCCTGAATTTTTTTTGCACCATGGTAAAGATAAAAGTTGAAAGTTTGATGCATTTCTTATTCCTCTCTCAAGGAACTCATGCATGGTGTTCAGAAAGATTTTCAGTAGGTTTAAAATATTTAAGATTACATATTAGCAACTGTTTAGGACAGGTAGGAGACTCAAGAATACTTGCAATTGTGATGTCTGCCATATAATGTAGTGTTCTATATAAACAGTAAGTTACGCAAATTCTGTCATTTAGTAATGCGTGGGATTTGATTAATTCATTATTTTGTCATGTTCTATTGAAGGAAACTGGCAAAGCTTCACTGGGCACTGACTAAAACAATTTTCTTTAAAATACAAGTAGATGTGACTGGTACAATAAATTCAGAAAGTTGTAATCTAAATTTGCCATTTTCATATGCCTCTCATAAAAGTAAAGCTCTGCTAACTATAAACTTTATACTTTAATAAACAAATTTGAGATTTTTTGTATGCTTAGGGTGTTTTAGATAACACAAAAATAAAAAGGGTCAAATTACTCCTTTTGATTTACTTCATTATGTGTAGATCCATAAAGGCTCTTGTCATAGTTATCCACAAAGTACAGTTTTGCTAATAAATTTTCAGTTTCCTTTAAAGTATAACGCATGTAATAATTCTGATTTAAATATTCTTATATATATATATACATATGTATGGATGGATGTATTCAAATTTGGAGTAACTTATTAGATTCATGTTTAACTGAGATTTGAATAGATTCTCACAAGTGCTTTGTTTGTTAATAAAGTAACATCTGAATCAGTTATTTTAGATAAGAGCTTATTGCTATCATTTATTCTGTTATAAAATGTAGGTTAATTTACCATTTATTCGTCTGATAATCCATGTAGTCTGAGGTTCACCATGTATGCTGAATGTGAAGGGAGTAGCATAGAGATTACCATCCCTATGCTTTGCTGAGACAATCACTGACGGGGAATTCATACATACTTTCCTCATTTCAGTATTAATAATTGGGCAATTGGCATTGATGCCATCTATTGAAAGCACAACGGTGCCAGTAGCAGTATATCGAGGAACCCCTGTAAAAAGAAGGTATTTGTGGTCAGAAGGGAATAGTGATACTATAAACAATGCAGTTAGGATTGGAAAACTAGAAACAGCAAAAAAAAAATTAGAGAAATCTGGAACACAAAGGGTTTATTTCAGAAAACTTAATCTCTTTCCTTACCTCTGGTAATAGCCAGAACCTCTGCTTGGTACTGCCCATTGACTACATAGACTGAATCCCGGTTAATAACTTTGTTCAGTGTGATTTCACCAGTGTTTTGATTGATTCTGAACCAGGCAGCTGGATCACGTCCTATACTATATCTGTATTTGGTGAAGTAAAAATACTCAGCGTTATGTTATGAATATATGTATTACATATTTATTTTGTGGATAAAATTTGGCACTTTGGAGCATTTTTCTTTCGTCTATGCTAGATCCTATTGCATTTCACCCAGTTCAAGCGAAATCCATGTAGATTCCAAAAGATATATACCAGAAAAGTAATTAGGAATAAAGCAAATGCGTAAAAGCCCATTTTACTTTGAAAGTGGCATTGTAGTCTAAAAGTAAAACTTTTCTGGATCCTGTAAACCTTTACTAGAACTCTTGTTGATAGCAATGATTTAAATCCACAGCTCTTCCTATAACATTCTACAGTTGTATTTACTGATGTATTTCTGTGTTTTAGGAAATTTTTTCAAATATTTGTAAATAGGCTGTATTTATTTCTATATGCACTGAAAAGCAAATTATAGTCTCAGTTAGTGTTGTTAATTTCAAGAGAAACAAGTGTAAATTTTTTTTATTAGAGAATGAACTAGTAGGGACTTCTTCTATTCTGATTGGATAATATTGACTGTTATTAGGATTTTCTGTCTGCTTTTCTTGCTATGCTAACAAATTCCCTCCTTGTAGCAAATGTTTCAAGAAAAAACATTCTTAGGCTGAGTAAAAAAAGCAAACCCTCTTCTAGTCTATTTAAGCTACAGCCTGTTAGAAAAGTGATATTTTCTTTGTCTTGTGCATAAGGCTAAGGAAAGTAGCCAGGAAAGAAAAGCAATTATAGCACAAAAATGGGCTATATACTATTCTGTAATAATACAGAATATAATACTATATAATATATATATTATTATATGATGCCATTTTTCTATTGCTAGTCAATAATCATTGTTTTTTAAAGAGTCCTTTAAAATACCTATTCCCCATCCCACTGAAATCTCAAATGAATTATTCCATCCAGGGAGTTAAACATAGCAGAGCTTACACAACATTTGATGCAATGGTTCTAGTGTCCTCATCCATGGCTGTGTATGTTCCTACAACATAATTCACTCTTGCACCCTCTGCCAGGGAAAAAACAACTGAAGATGGATGAAATCTTGGTGGTTCAATCAAATTTTTTACTTCTACTGTGAGGGGTGTCCCAAATATTTGGTACTCATGTGCAACAGAGTGGTGGAATGCAGCTACATTCCTGACGCCAATCATCAGTGCGTGAGTTCGCATATGTTCAAAATCCAGTTCCTAGAAGGTAAACCACAGAGAACTAGATAATACATAAAATCTCCTTTAATATTTTAATTTTTTTTTTATTTTAAATGGTTGAGTGACAGTGTTTTTACTGCCTGTTGAATTCTATTAACAGTTAATTAAAATTTTAAGGCAAGAGCTGAATCACAATATTTATTCATACCTTAATTACTCTAAGGATTCCTTGATTTGTAGCTCGATCTGTAACAATTTCAAAACAGTTATCTTCATTACCGGATATAAAGAAAAACTCTGCTAACCAATTGTCTGTAAACTCTTCATCAGCATCCAGAGCTTGTATTCGTAGCAGTTCTGAACTGAGTGAATTTTCTGAAATACTTGCTGAAAACTGAAATGACAGACAATACCTATTAGCAAACATATATGTGTTTGGAAAACAGGAAAACACCGCTGTCTGCAGAGATTCTTTTGAAGGATGTTGTGAGCACAGTCCATGCCAATTTAATAAAATAATGTGTTCTGGGAAAATTGTGATTATGGTTACAGATTTGAAAATCTCCAAGTGTCACCTCCAAGGTTTGCAGAGGCATCTTAGAGTGCTTTCTATAAGAAATGGTCTTCAAACGATTGGTTTATTCTACACAATCTCATATTGCAGGGATCTGGGCACCTGTAGGACAGGATTTCTCTGAATACAAAGAAGTCAGTCCTGACAGTGTCAGAATTGACATCTCTGAATACAAAAATGATCTAGGTGTATGTTCCCAGAATTGTTGCACAAGCGACTGATTGTATTTTGAGCACTCTTCAAGGGAGAACCCTGTAAATCCCATGGAGCATATAAATGTGAGCATTCTCTAAGGGTTAGTAAGGGCTCTGTTACCAACGGGGCTTTTAAATGGAGTTTTAAATCACTGTTGCTGCTTTCGTTACTGAAAACTTACTGAGCTTTGAGCAAGAGTTGGAAAGTTGTCATTAACATCGATAACTTTCACGTTACAGCTACAAAGGGATGATATTCCATCTGCAGCCCCGTCTCGGTCTGATGCCTTCACAACCAGAGTGTAGCTACTATGTTGCTGTCACAAAAAAGGAAATTAGTATGTTAAAAGACCATCTGTGCATATTATAAATAACTCACGCTTGTTATTATTTCCTAATACAGGAATTCAACTTAGACATTTTATTGTGACACATCAAAACCATGCACTTCTCCACTAATATTTGTAAAAACCACAACCTTTCTCTCTTTCCTATATTTTTCTCGCTCTCATAGCACATACATAATACAGCATAATTTTATTTAGCTTTGGAAGGGGAAATGTACCTCTCTGTCAAGATAATTTGCAAGATGGAGTTCTCCTGTGTATTTATTCATAATGAACATAGGTGGACCAGAAGGTTCCTGGCTCTCTATTTTGAAGGCAATTTTAGAATTCAAGTGGTTAGGTTCATCTGCATCTGTTGCAATGATTTTCATCACCAGTGTGTCTAAAAATAAATTAAAAAATGTTAGCAATTAAAAAAAACCCTACAAAACAAACAAACAAAAAAAGACCAAACCAAAAAAACCCCAGAAAATCTCTTGAGTTCCTGAAAACAACTCATCAAGACAATGCTGAAACAGTGCATGAAAATGATAGAAGGCTATCTATTCCTTCACATTTACAGAGAAAACCAAAACTTCAGTTTTGTAGTACTGATTCTGACAATGTTAATGACTTCAAATGAATTAAAAAGTCAGAAAGGGTAATGCAGACTTTCACTGAACTTCTTTAAAGAAGTTAAATTCCCTATCACCATAGGGAATATGCAAATAAAGTACTGAGCTTGTAGAGATTACTGTAAGAAGTCACAGCTTTAAATGAGAATTTCTAGAAAGAAGAAAATGAGTGTTAGGCACCATTGCCTCGGTGCTATTTGCATGTCTAATGTTGATTGCTGCACTTTTGGTAAAAAGAACCATTTTAATGGTTTAAATATGGAATTATTTAGTAATGTTCTGCTGCAATTGCAAATACACAGGCTACAAGTACAAATATTTGAAAGAGAAAAATGGGGAAAAATGTATTTTACATACCCTCCAAGGAAATAAGTGTAATGATATTTTTATTCTAATGAGAAGGAATGAAATTATTTCTTTTACATTTTCACATCTGAAAGAATTTGCTTGATGGTATGGCTAGCAACTGGAACCTTCTGCACTCGTGTGTGGGAGGAAAGGGAGAAGGAAGCATTGCAGTTTAATTTATAGCAATTAGCCCAGGCCCTGGCTCAAATACCATTTGGAGAAGCATCTGCTGCTCCCTCCTCTGCAGTGATCCTGACCATTTTATGTCATTGCCTAAGAAAAGCAGAAAGAGCACCCCAGGTTTATATTAACTGTATTCTGTGAGCTTCACTAGCAGCACTGAAAAAGGCATAGCATAGGTACTCACTGTCCATGCTGCTCTCTTCAACAGATCCTGTAAATACAGTTTGTGCAAATACAGGAGGGTTATCATTTATATCCAGGACTCTGACTCGAAGTTCAAGAGGTGGTTCCAAATCTATACCGGTCACTGAGTGTTTAGCAAAGCAACGTATCTAAATAAAGAGATTTACTCATTTTAAAACCAAAAGATAAGTAAGCAGAGTAGAAATCTGAAACAAACTAATGTCTTGTCTGCCCCACCCTGGATCCATCATTATAAAGGTCAAGAAAAAGGGGAGTACTTACAACAAATACTGGTGTTATTTCCCTATCCACTATTGATGTTATATTAATTTCTCCTGTTCTTGGGTTAACAACAAATATTCCATAGGGCGCACGATCAATTCCAACTCCAGAGATGCTGTATGTGATTGGATTGTCTTCTTCACAATCAGATCGGATCTACAGTAACAGATAATAATAATTGATGCCAGTTTACTGAGGACATCTACAGGGTTTTTTCTTCTAATCTTAGTTCTTGTAAAAAAATCTATATAACTTCAGTTTCTCAACCACTTATTACAAGGTTCAGTTGACAGAATCAATGGAAGGCTCTTCTACAAAATGTCAGCCTAGGCATCCATCTCGCCTTAAGGGCTGGATAGGTCTTCTATTTCTCTTAAATCTGTCAGGGAAATGGAGAGAGAAACCTCCAAGGATATCACACTGTGGCTGGAACTCAGTAAAGGCATGGTCACAGTGAGAGAGCAGGAAGGTATTTCTTTTTCTCTGTTTCCCGCAGGTCATGTACAATCTTTGAACTTCTGCTCAGGGGCTTCTCAGGATGAGAGAGAGAGAAGAAAAATGTCACTGGTTGGAGCTGCCTGGGTAGTAGACTCATAGCAATGTTCTAGGCAGCCTCTGGTTACTACTCAGCAGCCGCATGGATTCACCTTATGAGACTGTCTCAGCAGAGCTGGGAATGTTGCATCATCTTTCTTTTATTCTACATTCCTTGCTTTTACTACTCTAAGCATACGTATTTTTAAATCTCTCTGCTTTTATCAGCCTGTCTTTGTCAAAACTTCCTTGTCAGTGAATACTTGTGTTTTTCTTTCTACTTACTCTGGCAATTGGATTCCTCTTGGAATTATCTTCTCCTTCTCTACAAGCTGCAGCAAATTTGATCCATTCACGTTTTTGTCTTCTAAAGGTTTTCCATCTTGCCATTCCATTTTCATCCCATTCTTTTACCTTTGACAGAGAGTTCCAGTATCATGTGACTTCAATCCATTTTAAATAAATACAGACAATTATAATTTCCAACAATAAGAATAAAAGAGATTTTTGTAGACCATGTGCTTTTTTACCATGTGCTTTTTTACATGTCTGTGAGTCCCAAACTCTATGACTCTACATGTTTATTTTAAAATTACTCATTTGTATGAGATACTCATGTAGATTTAGGTGAATTCTCTTGAGAGGGTTAGCAGGTTATTACCTGCAGCTGTTTAATATTTAAATATGTTTTCAATCTTCAGGTGCAGAAGTGTCTTAGTTGAGTATTTTCCACGTGATTTTTTCATTTGTTACACTTTGCTTAATCAGAAAAATAGTTTCTAAATAAATGTATTTTACCTCTACATGAAATCCTGTGCTGAAATCCAAGAGTACCTGCAAGAACAATAAAAAAACTGACATGAAAAAATGCAAGGAAAAATGCAGCAAGCAAAACCCAGCTGCAAGACATTGTTATACTGCAGGCCTATTGCAATAGCTTATCTAGCTGCAAGATTTCCACAAATGAGTTTGTGAAATTCAATTTTTCCTATATCCAGCACCTAAATTCCTTGACAATTAAAACCTTCAAAATCCATTCTGTCTTTCAAGACAGAACTTTGAGCTTGAATGGATATGCCAGAGCAATGTTCAAACTATACCTTCATCAAAATAAAGTTTTCATACAGATTTTTAACACCTCAGCTGAAGAGAGAAGTGTTTACAAGAGTTTTTACCAGATAGTCTGGGAAACCAAAGAAGTATTTATCCTAAATAATTTTTTTCTTTTTTTTTTTTCCAATTTAGAAAGTTGACAATAGCCCTGGAGTACTTAATTATGTAATTTAACCAAAAAAGAATGAAAATGTTTTTTTTTGGAACTTTCCAGTGAGATTGAAGAGATTCAATGTAAGATGGAAATCCACCTGCAGTTTTCAGGCAAATTTTCCTGGAGTGCAGTTGATTTTGATTTGAGACTCAACTGTGCAACTAATCTTGAGTTAATAAAGGTAGCAAGATCAGATGCAATATGTAATTACTTTAAAACTAAAATTTAAATGAGAGTAGCCTCAATTTCTTGATTAGCACAATTTAAAAGATGGCAAAATTTAATTAACTTTATTCCTAAATAGTGTGTGAAAATGAAGTTTGCTTTCTTCAGAGAATCTCTTTCAGGTTTAGGAACTGCTTTGGCTCTCTTCAGACAATAAAGGGTGAAGAATGTGGGATTTTCAGGACTGGATTCTTGTTTCATTCATCATTGGAAGATACAAAATATCCAGGTGACTCAAAAAATATTGCAGTGTTTCTCTTTTCTCCACAAATGTTAACAGCTGCAGTTATGCGTATTTCACTTCCTTATAATTTCCCATAGCTTTTTGGTTTAGTTTGGTTTCTTTGTTTTTTGTCTGATATATCTGTGGGGTTTTATGTCAGCTATACTTGGATGAAATCTGGCATCTTTTATCCTTACATCATGGGACTTTCCTCACTTCAAATTTATTGCATTGTACTGGCAAGACTGGAACATGGACACAAAATTTTTTCCACTTACTTCATGTTAAGACAACTTCTTACATGCAACAGATTAATGAACAGCAGCTTCACCCTTCTTCCTCTCTCTCTCTTCCCCATTTGCCTTTATGTTGCAAGAATTCACCATCTGTCATTTACGAAACACTGTTTCCAATGATCTGGTTTTACCCAAAACATTCCTTGAGACCTTGGCCTATAATGGGTGCCTTAATCTGCTTCTCAGTGGAGGAGTTTAGACTGGATCTGCCCATTTGATGTGCATATGTAGCTTGAAATTTTTTTTACTATTCACAGAGTAAGGATTTTTTCCTTGTTTGAGCCAGCTATTGACATAAATGGTTAAGAAAAATACTCTGCAGGAGAATCACTGCAATATGTTCATGTTGTGCTAAAAGCACCAATACATCTTTTACCTTATGTTGGGTTTATGACTGTTTAAATCTTCAGCTTCAGAACAGGGTTCAAATTCACGTGCAGCCATTCTCTTCCTCATCTCAGAGAAGGGACAATATCAGACTCCCTGTGAATGGCAGGGTTTGTTCGCCCCAGTGGGAGCTCAGTCGTGTTTTTTTATAATCCCCCTTGGAGCCCGGGGGAACATGGAAGAGTCAAAGGGGAACCTGAGTGATGAGGTCCACCAGAAATAACACTAATTGAACGTCTCTTATCAGCCTGTCCCACCTCATTTGGTGAGCACAATGAAATCCTCTCCACCCTTAGGCTGAAATCCCTTCTGGCATGCAAACAATTGTCTTGACCCAGCAAAGTATAGGTATGCACCTCCCAGTGCAATGGTAGTGAATCTTGTCTGCTGTCTGCACCATGTGGCCTATCCTGTTACTTAACAGTGAGACTAATACCTCACACCCAGCCACATCACTCTCATATTCTGAAAAACTATTCTGAGTTTTTCTGAAATAAGAATTATACCTGTAAAGAATCCTATTACTTAAGGACATGAGTATTCATAAATCTTTTGATTCCAGCCTATCGGCAGTTCTGTTTTCAAGCAGTGAAAGATACGTATTTTACACTGGAGGCTTATCCTTTGTTTTTGAGCACCAGTAATGGGAACGTCAGGAATTTGTCCATTGGTGATGGAGATTGTAAATTTAGGCCCTGTATTTTCACACTTGTGCAGTGATAGGTGAGGAAAACCCCATTTTGCTACTTGTTGGTAATGGATGATCTTGAACTCAGAATCCTTAGTACAGTTCATGTTATCATTTGAAAAGGCTGATCCGATGAACTTGGTGGCTCTGTTTGGTATGCCTCTCAGTTATAGCTGTGGTATAGGAAGGAGGTCAGGCAGACATCAGACAAAAATGTCTAGTTGTCCAGACAAATCTGAACAATTTTGAAATTACATTTATCCTACTTGATTCAGGAATAGAGACTCCACTTTCCCAACGAATGTGTTCTGGTTCTCCACTGTCACCAGCAGATAGAAGTCTTCCCCTAACCCAATTGTTTATTTCTAATATGTATCTGGGATGCATACTTTTTTTTTCTAGTGCTATTTCCAGCAGATAAGTTCTGTCTCCTAGCAGCTAATCCCAGCAAATTTCTAGGTAGTTAAAAAAACTCCCTTCTAAACCCATATCCAAGTACAGTACTTCCCAAAGACACAGGGATAAACAATAATTAAAGCAATAGGAGCCACTGGAATGTGTGGGATGCATCCTGAGGACCTTGGGGTAGGCGAGCTGGTCAGAATGATGCCAAGATTTGCTGTCCTGTTAGTCTCTGAGAGGCTGTGAAAAAAAAGAAGCGGCAGAGAATCTAGATGCTGGTTGCACAAGCTGTTTCTGTTTTGGGTTGGGAGATGTGCAGGCAGGAAACAAGTTTATGGTTTCTGTCATTTGCACAGTGTTCTGTCTGAAAGCTTGTCTTTTATTGTAATGGTACCTGGACCCTGTGTTCAAAATGACACCTTAGAGTCACACTGGAGTTATTCTGAATTTATTCTGATGTAACTGGGGACAGAATTAGGCCCATAAGATGTCTACTGTTCTTGGCACCCTCAAAGCAATTTACAAACAAGAATTAACTAATCATTAATTGAGTGCCAAGCAATATCATACGTAATTATGGAATCCTCCCTCCTCCACCTACTCAAATCTAAATGACTGAACATGCTTTTAACATCTTCCCAGCATTATTCATATGGGATCTGCTTCTCTCTCTTTGAAGTCAACAGTGGCATTGTTGTTGGCCTGGATGGGAGGAGTGCTGAGAACTCACACATATTGTGTTAGTCATCAAGCTGCCGTGGTAGCTCTGGTACTGTCAGCGTTTTGGGACTTTTGCATCTTTCTTACTCATCCATCGCCCTGACTAGAAAAGGGTTGCAATAATGAACCCTTCCCCTTTATTCATTCTGCATCTCTTAAAAAAAAAAAAAAAAAAAAAAATCGTACCATAAAAATNAAAAGACACATCAGTGCATATGAAATAATGAGAAGCAGAGTTCAAATATAAGACAAACCATCATATTTTAAAAATATGCCATTTTATCACTTTTTAATTGAAACATGATTTCTTTTTCTACACTTCACTTTTTCATATGTCCCTTATGAATGTATTTCATCCAATTTAAAGGAAAGATTTTCTGGATTATTTTTCTGGCGTTTTGTTTTCTAATTCAGAGGAGGTCAGGTGTTTCCTGTGTTAGCAATATGTTGAATTGCACCCAGGATGGATAATCCATTACTCTTTCAACAATTGTGGCAGGAATAATTCAGGAATTATGACAATGCTCATGTTAGGCTGAAGAATATGCTTCAAAGTTTTATTAATTTTAAAATAAGTTTACTCAAAGAACTGACAACTTTAGGAAAGTTTCCACTGAGATGTCTCTGTTCTGCTATTGTATCTTCTATTGTATGCAGATACAATACATTTCCATAGAGTAACTGAGCTTAACCATTAGAAAAATGAACAGAAAAGTAATTTCAATATAGGGTGTATGCCATTATCATTAAAATTTGAGTTTTTCAAATTAGTCATGCTAAGTGCCCTCAATAAATCTCCTCAATAAAACCTGAATTCTGATATGACTTAGAGTGTTCTGGTTGCAAATGCATGTTTACTTAATGGCCTTTTTACTTAGGAATGTAAAACTGCAGGCTTAAGTACCTGATCCTAGGTGATAGTTCCTGGATGTGGAATTGCTTTAGTTTATATTTCTACAACAAAATTATTTGGCAGAAG
The DNA here is from genome assembly GCA_013400635.1 of Hypocryptadius cinnamomeus. Taxonomy (NCBI): domain Eukaryota; kingdom Metazoa; phylum Chordata; class Aves; order Passeriformes; family Zosteropidae; genus Hypocryptadius; species Hypocryptadius cinnamomeus. Next base: position 70,423 of record VYZP01076521.1, read on the forward strand.
AACCTGCAGGTTCCTGATTCAATTCTGGCAGATGTTTCACATGTATATAAGAACAGGATGTGGCTCCTGACTATTTTTACGTGCAATCAAGTTATGAGTAGGATGTGTAACCATAGCCTTACAACTTGGTGGGGAAAACTAAGCCTAGATAATGTATGGGAAAATGTATCCAGACAAAAGTGCATAAGAGATGTGGTGAATTTAAAATTATTGGCTGTCACATGATAGCTGGCAGGAGAAGAGTCATACCTGATCAAACAGGTTATTTCCATAAAACGTGTCTGTGCTAGTATCACAAACAGAACTCCCTTACTCATGAGAATAAGGTCTTTGAAGTCACATGAGCAAGAGTTGCAGAATCAGTCCCACCAATGGTGAAATCCATAGAGAAAATTATTTGTTTCAGGGCTGGTAAGTTCCCTTTTTGTTTTTTGGAAAATGCAGTAGTGTAGTAAAATATGTATAACTCCATGTTAATTTCATTTGATGCAACTTATTAACAATATACTAACCAGACACGCTATTCAGACAGGTGATTTTCATGAAGGATTAGTTAAGCTGAAAGCCAAAATTTTTTCTCAGAATACGCTAACGACAGATTGTTTGCTACCTTTCTTTAAAGCCTTGAAAGATGCTATTAAGCTGTACAGGCCATCATAAACATTGCTAGACAGAAGAACACATAACAAGAACAAGGATTTCCTCTGGGTAGTAAAAGTTCAAATATTTGATAGTCATCAAAACACAATGGCATTTTCCAGAATCCCTCTTTTTTTCTGGCCCAGCACCTAGCCTCTATCACTCACAATTGTAACAACAATGTACTGATAGAATGAAAATGGCTCCAGAGTTGCTGAGAGAAGTAGAGCAGAAAAATATCTTTTCAATGGACACGTCTTAGACATAAAACAGTCAAATATTTTGAACTTCGACACACTGGGAGTGTGCATCACCAGGTAACTGAGTAAAATGAATAGTCACTAGAGCTTCATGAAAATCCAGAAGCGTTAGTGTGATGTGCAACAGCCCAGTCTCAGACACCTCTCTGCTGCCTTGAACAAGCTGAAACTTATCCGAACCATAACTTGCTTTTGCCAAGTTTTGCCCTTGTTTGCTTGGCAGCTGCTCTGTGTTAATTAGTTCTACTTTACTGATTGCAGAGCTGTCACCTAAAATTAATGGATTGTATTTTCATTATGGTTTTAGGATTTCTTAACCTATAACACAAACTTTTTCTTAGTCTATAGCATTTCTAGAGAAGTCAGTAATGAGAAGTTAAACACTTACACATACTAATACACTGTGTAAAATGTAAAATTTCATGAAAACCGCAGGACATAACTATAGTAGAAATTCTGCTCTTCTCAATCTTGAGGGCTTTAAACCTCTACTGAATTTCAAGAGGTCAGCATAGATGAGTAAAATGAATCCACACAAAAATCAGATTGCAGGAACAGTAGGGCACCCATAGCCCTTTTAAGTCCCTTCTGGGTAATTTCCATGCCTTGATGAACACATTGAACAACTATGCCACTTGACCATAGCCACAACTTTCCTTTTACAGTGAGAAAAACAAACCCAAAGAGCAACACTTTCATCATGCATTCACTTGCTCAGCACATGGCGGCTCAAACATGGGCACAACAACACAGGAATCCTTTGCAATGTGAAATAATAGGCCAAGTCTTGATTTTTACTTAACTGACATCACTAAATTTTGTCATTTTTTTCTCTCTTGAAAATAGCTGTAAGATTTGGTCAGCTCTGAAACAATCTTGGTAATAGTTTTAGAAAAAAGATATTTTAATTTTTTAGAAAAAGGTATTTCCTCAACTGATAAAAAAGTAAAGACATAGAACTGAATTATATCCAACCATTAAAATTTTTATAATTATAGCATTTTATTAATAACTGTGACCTTTAAATAGCAGCCACAGAAAACATTTGCCTGAAAAATCATGCAGTAAACATAGAAAGTCACATCTTGAACACCAACAGATCGCCAAAAGTCTAAAAAGAAACATTTGCCAGTATTTAATGAAAAGCTGATTTGATTTTATAGAATGTTCAGAAGTGCTGTTTAAAATGAGCAGAGCTTTGGTTTTTATGGTAAATTTCACAAGATATTTTTGGGGAATAGTTTACATTGTAAAACGCAATGGTCTGCTGAGGAAGATGAAACTGGCATAGTCACAGCGTTTACAAATATTGTTTTAAAATCCGACTTACCAACAAAAGGAACAGAAAAGCGGCCGTTCGGTGAGGGAGCCAATCCATGGCATCTGACTTCTCAGAAACAAGTCCAACTGAGTTATGGTTACAAGCCTGTTCCTGTTCCCCTCCCCCCCCAGCTCTGGGGACTATTTAAAAAGACACTCTGTACATGTCCTTATACTCAGCCCTTCAAGGTGTCTCTGCCTCCCTCTGAGGGAAGAACTGAAGATGCTGTATAACAGAGTGTCTTTCCCCACCCCAAAATCCTGGGCTGGTCTCACCTGAAATGCTTGACAACATCATTACTGCTTGCAGGTAAAAGCTAAGAGACACACCTTAATTCTTATTGCACTGAAACCCTTTGTTGGATACAAAAAGGTACGTTTTAAAAACAGAGGCAAGCTTCGCTGAGAAGATACCGGGTGACTTATAAGTTACTCACAACATAAGGAATCATTAAAATGGTAACTTATCATTGCTTTGAATGCAACTTTCAGTTTTCTCTTTGCACCCTGTATAATAGAAGAACTAAATGAATATTACGATAAAGAATACGGAATTAAAAAAATTATTCATTTAAATTAGTAGTCCATTTGTTTACTTCCAGGCACAAAGGAGTGAGTTCCATGCACATTGTTCACAGAAGTGAAGCACTCAGAGCAGAATGGGGCTGTCACTAAAGAGATATCATATTAATTTTGGGGAAAAAATAGTGCTTTACTCATGAGGCTGCAAGAATATCTGAAGCAGAGGAGGAAATCTTCTGCCTTTACCAACTGCAAAGCCTCCTCATGCCATACCTTTCCCTTCCAATGGGTTGTGCTCTCACTGACACAGTGGAGAGGGAGAGTGTTAGAGAAACTGGAGAGCAGTTCAAAACAGCAGGTAGTGGAGGAGAGGATGTGCTGCACAGCTCTCTTCTGGCCTCGTTTTGGATGCCAAGAGCACAGTTGTGTGGAGGGACAAAGAAATCACAGAGGGTTCCCCACTTTGCTGTCTGTTCTGCAGCACAGGTGTTGTTAAGTGCCTCCTTGTGTCTTTGGGACACCTGAACCACCCCTTAAAGGGCAAGGAGAAGTTAAGAGTGGCCTTCTGCTCTGTGACTGAAGCTGGGAGGGGGTGCACACTTTATCCCCAAAAGTGCAGTACCACCGGTGTGCTCCTGAGCCTGCTGAGCCCTCCATGGTGCTTGGCATCTCCCAGGGCTGGAGTTGAGCTGGGAAAAGAGTGCTCAGCACCTCTGGGGCTGCTCAGCCCCTGCCAGGGTGAGGTCCCATGCTCCTGCTGGGTAAGCAGCTTTGCAGCACGCCGCGTCTCCCTGCCACTTAGCATGGGTACTTTGCTTTCTTGCAACTGGCTGGGGCTGCCAAAGCCAGTCGTGCATGTCCCCATTTGTCACCAAGCTCAACGTGCCCATCAGTGAGTCAGTGAGGAAAACTGGGATAGGCAATGTTAAATGGATCGTATCTGAATTTTCCTTTTTCTCAACAATTCTCAACAATCTGAAATTTGCTTTTGGCTTAAGTAAAAAGTTAATTGTTGTACATATAAAATATGCATATTCTTTTATGAACCCAAGTATCTTATTTCAGAACTTTTGCTTAATCATATATTAAAAAAGATCACTTTAAAAACATTTTTAGTTTTAGATTTTTTAGTTCCATTTGTCTGTATTTTTTTTTTTGTTTGCATAATTTGAAACATTATTTTGTAACCTTTTATTCTTTCATACCAGACTGATAGCCAAGAAAGTATGACAATATGTATCACTCAAAATCTCTCCTGGCAATGCTGAAATTCTATTTTGACCAGTGGATAGAAGAAGTTATTTCTTGCAACTGCAAAATAGGCATGTTCTTTTACAGACCAAAATATCCCTTGCTGAGTTAATTTTTTTTATTATAACAGAAGACAGTTTGATCTACAAAAGCTGATAAAATGCCTCAAACAACGATAGCCCCAGCAGGAGTGAAAACAAAATTACCAGCTGTTGCACTGCATCTTTCTTTGCCATATCTCATTATGAAGAGAGCACATGGATTTATGAGAAGAGATAAATAAGAACAATTTTTCAATGGGAAAACTTGTCATGAAATTCCAAATAGGATTTCCAAATAAATGTATTTCAAATAACATTTCCATATAAATGTCTAAACATATAATTTGCACACTTACAGTGTTTAAAAAATAGTTTTGTCTAAATTAAAATGACTGAAAAATATACAGTAGTTTGATGCAGCTTGGAGAAGAAATCCTGATCTGCTGCCCATTACCCTTTTGGAATATGGAAGTTCATAAAACAGTACTAGTGGCATCCATCTCATAGTCGTTTTGTACTCTTGGTGCTTTTCTTTCCTTTATATTCTGAATGAAGGTTTTTATGTTTTTTTCTCTTACCCCTGTTAGCACCTTACAAAACAGTAGATGAAAGAGCCATGGATAATTTTGGAAACAGAGATATATAATTAAAAATATAATTGGTGCATAATGTGGTTAATTAAAACTTTTTCTCATGGAAAGATTTTTCAAATTTTTTTTGGTATCTGAAAATTCAACTAGTCACCTACGGATACTACAGAGCCAGCTAAGAGTCCACATCCTAGTGACTCCCATTTTCAGGAATTAGCTGACATATTTAAGTGCTTCTGAAAGCACCCTTATTTTATAGCAGTGGTTTAGTTACTTTTAAAACACAGTTCTTGAGTCAATTTTTTAAAATGGGTCTCCAAGATTGCAAAAGTCCAAATCTGCAGCTGATTTCAAACCTGCTTCATCCATATTTGATGCAGTCTACTTTCAGAAAAATATATAGATATACACACATTTCAGTCAGCTTTCTGAACATTTCACAGGAAAGTATTTGGTCCTGTACCCCTCCTGGCACAAAGTCCACAATATGACTCATGCCTGCCCTGTTGTGGGGTTTGGAGAGGAGGTGTTTGATCCAGGTCAGCAATGAGCAATTTCCCCCTCAAGGGTCTTGTATCTACATGAGATAATAATGAACACACACCCTAATACTGCACTCTCAAATTAACCTTCCTGTGTGGGAAGTGAAAAACCCAACAACAGAAACAATTAAACTTTTCTGCTCTAGCTTTAACCTCTTGATTAAAGGAAGCTGGTTTACTCGGCAATTACCTGGAGAATCTGTCATTCTTAACAAAGAAAGAGTTTCTCTCCATTCTGAAAGAGAAATCCAGCCTAAATCCTGAACTATTGATTTTCTGGCAAACACCCAGAAATGTGCATTAGAATTATTTTGTTCAGACCTACATGGAAGGCCAAAAAGGAGAGTTTCTGTAATAGGAAGATAAGGCAAATGAGAAATGCCATGTGCTCCATCAAAGCAGTGTGTGGTGACGTTGGTAAGATTTAATATGTTTTTTGTTTTAATATGAGGAACCCAAGGCACAGCAAGATGCAGTGACTTGTCTGAAATATGTCTGCGAAGTAGGGGCAGCACTCTGTCTCCCCTGGTGCACTTGAAGATAACTTATGAGTGACATATGGCAATGCACTCACCTCTGATATACCTTATTTTACATTTATGGAACTGAAGCTCCTGGGACTTGTTTGACAGGTAAGGCACACAGACACACTTTGCAATGCTTATGATACATGGGTTTCTGTTTCATCATATACTTATGTTTTGATATATTTTGGGAATCTCACTTAAATATCAGCAGGACCACAGCAGGCTGGGAAAACTTTAATGCACTATGGGCTTCTCCTGTCAACATTATTTTCGATTGCTAAGCATACATATCAGTCCAAAAGAATTTCTCTCACTATACTATCAACCCATCTGTCTGGGAATTAAATTGAATGTTAAAATTTGATTTTGGCAGGATTATGCCAAAGGCAATTTTCAGTTGCCTCAGAATAGATTTTTTCAGCCTATTCATTCAGCTTACTGCTTCTAGAGACTGTTGATACAAATAATCACAATGACAGAAATGTTATTTCTGGGTTGCTGAAAATGTGTGGGCAAACCTAGTGAGTTTGATCTTATCCTGAAGCCAAGTTCAGTGGAGGGCCTAGGCTTACATGCAGGATATGGATGCCTGAATGAGTTACTGCCACAGCTCCTCCTAAATGATGAGTCCCACCACTGAAAGACAGTCTTGCTATCTCTCTACTATTGCAATAATGGGAGTACTTCCCAACTCCTGGGCCTGACTGCACAGCCCAGGAACTCTCGAAGACCCATGTCCAAACCATGCTACTCCCTTAAGTTTTCTGTGTAAGTCTGCAGCTCTTCAGTGACAGGGCACAGAATTCTGGTGTAAAATAGAACATTCACTGGCATAGCAACATCTGGGAGGCGATACCAGAGAATACATGAGGTGCTGGCCAGAGAAGTTCTTCAGAGTTCTTCAAGTATCATCTTGGAAAGTCAAGAAAGTCTTTGGACAATATAGCCCTCCCCATCTCTCTTCAAGTCCAAAGCTATCCTCTGTCATTCATTATTTTCTCCTAAAAAGGAAGACTTAATTGAGAAGGTAAGATTCACTTACTACTGAAATCGTCCCAAGCTTTCTCACTTTCTTTAGCTCTTAGAGGAAAAGAGGCTAAGCAGATTCTTCTTCTCTCATTGAGTTTACTTAACCTATTTTCAGTGCCTAGAAAGGAAGACCTGAAGGCAGGGCAATAGACATCAAATAGGCTCTAGAAAGCAGCAGCAATCCAGGAGCAGTAAAGACCAAAAAGTTCTTTGTTCAGGTTGTGAGTTTAATATGTAGTGGTCAATCTCACAAATTATTGCTTTAAAGTTGGGGATGATGATCAGCTTAATTTCCTTTTCTAGATTTTACTGCTGATTGATTACTTCTGTGTTTGGTTTTCAAAAACCAGATGCAGCTTCTCCCACTCCCTCCAGCAAGATCTAAGGATGCTTGGCCTTGTCTTTGTAGCAACCTGGGTCTCAAAAACAGTAGATGCAGTTGTGTATAAAAAGATTTCTGGTATTTGTCCGGACTAGATTTTGCTTTTGTTTCTGGTGAAAGAGTATCGGTTTGTGGGGAGTGGACTCAGCCTTGATCTTATCTCACTCTCACCAGAGAGAGCAACAGAGAGTCCCAGGATCATTGCTCTGAGCAGGATGCAGAAGTGCTGGAGAAACAAAAGAAAGGAGATGTTCAGAAACTTCTGCAGTTTTTACTCAGATGTCACAGAAAATAATAATCCCAGAAATTTATGGTTCATATAATGGAAGGTGAACATCTTGTATTGCTGGTGAGATTAGCAAAGTTATCACAAATCCATACTTTCACTGGCTTTGGCCTGTGATGTTGACTTTAGGGCTGCTTTTTTTGAGGATGTTTAGGTATGAAGGGAAGCATCCTGGGAGCCAGGAACTGAAACCAAACGATAAGCATACTTGTTGCTTACTTGAGGGAGAAAATGGTCTTAGTACAAGAAAGTTAGGTCACTGCTGCAGGACCTGTGTGCTGCTTTGCTGCAGGTTGCTCATATCTGCCATGTTGCATGTAAGAATAAAGTTGCCTGTACGTTGGTCTGCTTTCTCCTAGTTTGCTAAATAAAGAAATAAAAATAAAACCTTTGGACACAATAGCAGAGAGGAAACCTGTTCAAGTCAGACAGTAAACAAAGGTCATATGAGTGCAAAAGAAATGGTTTATATTACTGCTTTTTAAACGTAATGTTTAAAACATTACTCGCAACATACAATTAACTTCCTTCTTGTTAATCAAAGACATTGATCTAGTAATTTTATATGAAGAGCAGCCAATTTATAAATATATCTCAGTTGATAATTTTCCTGACTTGTTTTGGGTAAGGGTGAAATTGGTGCACTTCCCTGTGCTGTGACAATGTCTGGACAGCATTTTGAAGATTTAAATATAATCCATTGCAAATTTATATTTGGATGTGGGGTTGGAGACAAAGAACCACACACAATTGAGGAGCAAAGGGAACACTGCTATTTGTTTGACTTCAGAAGCACTGGAGGGCAATTGGTCTCTGCCCTTAAAACACATGAAAATGTAAAAAAGCAGTTTTGTAAATAAAATATGTGAAGAAACCCCCATCTGGTTCTGGAATTATTTAATTAAACACCTTACTTCATTAAAGCTATTGAAAAGTTGTTATTTGTAGTACCTGTGACATATTGGCAGCTAGATAAATAAAGGAAGATTGTCAGAACTCAAGATACTGTAATGTTAGTGAAACATCCATCTGGAACCAGAAACAATCTACTACTTATATTGCAAATATTTTAACATTATTATATCTTCAATTATTTATTTCAGTTTTTTGAATAATTGGTGTTATGTGAAACATAGTGGTATCTGATTACATTTCTGGCATTTAAATAATGCCAAAAATTACATTTTATCTACAGAAGTTTAAAAAAAATTCCAGGCAACCAGACAAAACCAGTAAAGTACATGTGAGAGAAGTTAAGGTTAGTTTGGGGAAGAATAGGGTGGCTAAAGCAATGTGGATAAATAAAACTCTAGCATAATATTTGAAATATATTCTATATTTTACTGTCTAGACCAAATTTTTCAGTGTCTAGTGAATAAAATTAATAATATTAATTTGGAGATTTTGCTTTTACAGTATATTTTTTTAGACTAAAAATAAATTAGAAATCTCATGAGCTGTCCTGCTTACATGTAAAGAAGAGAACCTCTGTGCTGGGACAATGAACAGTTATAATCCTATATTTAAGGGAGAAAGTGACAAGAAAATAAAGATCTAGGAGGATAGGAGCAATATGGAGCAACCCAGGACTAATTTTATGACAAGCAGAGGCTGAACTTTAAGTAACATCTCTAAAAACTCTTACCAACTAACAGACTTGTGAAGTCACATGCAAGCATCCAAGTGGCATGAAACCTGTCAAGCATCATCGGATTAGTGCTGCTAAAATCAAGCCTGCTAATTAAAAAACCTTGTTGAGTAACAGCATCACCTCAAAAGAAGAAGATTTAAGCAATCTAATTTCAGCAGTTAGTAAAAAACCCCAAACAACCACAACAAACCAAAAACTAGAAAACCTTGGCTTGTAAAGCTGAAGCATGAACCCTTACACTTCTGGTGGTTAAAGGTGAAATTGATTTAGACAATGAAAAGTTAGGTATCACTTTCATTAGATTTGGCTTCAGATAAACAAGTAGACCAGCAGAAGCATGTGTGGGCAAAAAGGGCAAAACTATAAAACTCTGGCACCCTGCTTCACTCTTCTGGTGTTCCTCCCTCAGCTGACTTGCTAACTCTTTGTACATGATAAGAAGATAACAGCAAGGTTAAAGTCTGTGTATAAACTTGAGAAGCTCAACATTCAAGACAGGATAATTCAGATTTTTTAGATAAATGTTCACATGTATTTTTTTTATATATAATTCCAAATTCATGTTTAGGCCTCAAATGAGCTAGGAATGCATGTCCAAACTAACACAAACAAACTCACCGTCTGTAAGTATATTATATTAAAACATTAATGGATTTGAAACCCTGCACAATATTTTCACTCGGTCTTAATGCTTTCAGTACCCCAAAGCAAGTAAACTCCTTCAACATAGTGCTCTCATCCTGCTTTTACTTTCAACTTTTTTCCATTCTTGTCAAGAGACGTCGCATTCCCATTTTCGTTCCAAGTCCTTTTTGCAGGACAACTGTTTTATCTCTGACACTCTGATATATTTCTTTCCTCCTGGAAACTGCTAAGCAGGATGGGCAGGTGAGAGACAGACAGACAGACAGACAGGCCTGCTCAGTACATCTGTCACTTCAGTGAGCTAGAGGAGGAGTAGCAGTATTACTGGCTGAATGCTCCTTGCAATGCCTTCAAACGTGGTGTAAGGAGAGTTAATCCCTCAACCTCCCATTCTTCCTGGAAAGAAAGGAACGGGAGATGAGAAAAAGAAAGTTGTGCCTTTCCTTCTAGCCCTTAGAGCCTGTGCTCTAATTAATGGGTATGTGTGATTGGAGGAGTCCCAGTGCAGCCTTTCTATAACAAGAACCAGGTATTTGTAGATGCTGCTGCAGGACATGGTCAGCAATCTCCATCTGCTGCCTTTGCTGTGGCTGGGGG
>VYZP01076522.1:2502-13107 GCA_013400635.1 Hypocryptadius cinnamomeus
AAAAAAAAGGGAAAAAAAAAAACAAACCCCAACCCCTGCTGGATCCGATTCTACCCAAACAAATCGCAGCGCCGCGGGCGCGGTGGGGCAGGGTCGGCCGGCACATCCCTGCTGCTGCCTGGCCCGGTCCCCGAGGAGCTGGGTCGGGGACAGAGGGAGAGAACTGCTGTACTGAGCCCTGTGGCGGAGTGGGAGGAGGGAGGGGAAGTTACGTTTACATTTTTCATATTTAGCCTTACCAGAAAAGATTTCGATGTAGTTTAAATTTAAAAAAAAAAAAAAAAAAAAAAGAAAAGGAAAGAAAAAGGAGTGGAAAAAAAAAAAATCTATCAAAAGCTGCAGTATTAGAGTTTTACCAAGTGCCTGTGTCTGACCGCGGCCGTGCGAGGCAGATACTGAGTGGGCTCCCGTGGACCCACGTCCCCCACTTTTCTCCTCTTCGGTGGTGAAATGCATCGATGTGGCTAAAAATTAGGATAATAATAGTAATAAAAAAAGTCGACGGCCATTTCCTCCTAAACTGCGCCGCCAGTTCCCCGTTGCCTTCTCCCCTCTGTGCCCGCTCGCCGCCTCCCTCCTCCGGCTTGCAGAGAGCCCGCGGATGACGCTGCCTGTCTCGAGTATTTGTTACCAAAAATCGCATGTGCTTTCGGGTTTATTTTCTATTGTACCTAAACAGTCTAAATTAAACAACGCTGATGGCAGAACACCCAGGCTGCGCTTTTCTTTGCAGGGGCGAGCCCGTGCCCCTCTGCCCGCCCTCTCCCCCTCCCCACGGGCTGCAGCGGAGGTTCGGGGCTGCGGGGAAGCCGAGGGCTCAGAAAGGCAGCAAGGACGGGGACAGGGGACCCGTGTAGCCCGCTGTGCCCCGAGGGAGCCGGGCACCCGGCCGGGAGGGAGCGCCTGGCCCCGCCGCCCGCCCCGTCGGGGCCTCGCCGGTGCCGGTCCTCCCCGTTAGCGTTTCGCATCATTTAGTGCGTGTTTATTGAAGTCGCTGCCGTGTTTGTGCTCGGGGTCTCGGGCCATGGAGAAATGTCACCCTCTGCAGGAGGGTCTTGCCCGGCCGGAGCGCTGCGCGTCCCTCCCGCTCGATGCCCAGCGGGCCCCGGCCCCGCTCCAGAGCCCCTCGGGCATCCCCCACCCGCGGCCGGCCGGGGCGGCGGCTCCGTGCCCGGCCTCGCCCTCCTGGCTCCGGCTGCGGGGAGCCAGCCCGGGGCACTGCGATGGTTTCCCTGCTCCCTCCGGCCGCTCCCTCGGGGGAACCGGAGCGGATCCCGCCGGGCTTCCCGCGTCCACGACGCTTTGTGGGGCATGGCCGGGGCAGGGGGGGACCTCCCGTCCGGGCGGGCACCGCGTGGCTCCGTGGGACCGAGGGCGGAGGGCGCAAATCCCGCGCACGGGGGGCGCGCAGCTGCTTGCGCTCCTCTGCGGCCCCGGAGGGAGCCGGGGCAAAAGCCGGTGTTGTGGGGGGAGCGTGGACCCCTTTCTCTTGGTGTGCGGCGACCCCGAGCTCGGCTGCCCGACTAGGGAAGGGGACCGGAGGCGGGTCCTACTGCCTGACCCGCCGGGACCGCAGGGGACAGGACGGGACGGTCCGTGCCCCCGGTCCAGACTCGCCCTCTCGTCCCTTTCCGAGGTCCTTCATCACCTTCCGGGGGTCTCATCCAGTTCCACCGTGATCCGTCACAAAGCAGCGCAGCCGCTCCCGTCCCCTCGGGCAGAAAAGGGGAACTCCCGGGGAAATGCAGGATGTTTTTAGGGTCAGCAGCTGCGGGCTCTACGCCTCGAGGATGGATAAGCTCCAGCTCCGTTTTTTTCCCAAACCACGGGCTCAGTGAAGAGGAAGGATAAATATTGCCCGGGGCTCCAGCCCTGCGCGGCGGGAAAGCCAAGCAAGGGCTCGCAAACCAGGAGTTATTTTCAAAGCAAACAGCTCAAAGGCACTTCCCGCGTGTAGGCAGGGACAGGGTTGGTTGTCGAAGGCTGGGGAAGATGCCACGGGATGCTCCCCTTGCCCAAATCCCCCATTCCAGCACACACCTGCAGACCAGGGGTACTCTCAGGCCCCCTGGCCCCAGAGCCCTACCCACCCCCTGCTCTCCATTTCCCCAAAAGGGAGAGGGATGAGGCTGGCAACAGGCAGGAGGTGGAAAGGAGGGATGGAGGGTGCTGAGGGCATCCCCCTGGAAATAACTCCCTGGCCAGCCCTCAGGTAGGAGCAGGGAGGCCCTGGAGCTGAGCCAGGCACAGGTTGCTGAGCTCTCCTCGATTAAGCTTGACCTCGCAGCAAGCTTTTCACAGCAGAGCCAGCCTGGGGAGGCAGCCTGAGGCTCTTTCTCACTAAGCTCTGCTTTGTATTTCCACCGGCAGGAAGGAGTTAATTCGTCCCCCCACTCCCGTTCACCCCCCAGGACAGATTTCACACTGTGTCCAGGTCAGCCAAAAAAGGGGAGGAAACGAGAACAGCAGAATGATTAATTCTACCTGCTTTTCCCATGAGTGATCACCTGCTTTCGGGGTCATGAATAGCAGGTAGCTCTCTCCGTCTCCCACTCTGAGAGCCTCATTTGTCTGGTGACAGCTGAGTGACAAGACCTGAAATCTGAGCCCCCAACTTTGCCTGATGTGTGGATAAAACCCTGGATGTTCCCTCAAACATTTCAGGAAATGAAAGTTGTAACGCGATCCCTCGTGCGCCCACATCTCCCTCAGCAACACACAAAAGCTCAAAGGAACCTTCTCGGATTAAATTCAGCCTGGAGAGGATGGAAGGAAAATGGAGAGCAGGCTGAGAAAGCTGGAACTGGCAGGCTTTTCTTCAGCACTTATTGGAAATGTCTGTCCAAAGCAGGGATTTAGAAAGGTCACCTCTACCGTAAGCACTTCTTCCTCCATCAGAGTCAGACGGGCAGACCACTGCTCCCCAGCCCATCTCCACCTTTGGGACAGCCTGGGGAGGGCTGTGGGGTGCACTTAGATTCCCCAAGCAGGAAATTCAGTGTATAAAAGCAAATACCCAAAGAGAAAGGCAGCCCCCTGCTCTCTCCTCGTTTAATTTCCTGGGTCACGCTGAGCCAGCGCTGTCCTGTCCACGAACCACAGGTGTGCTCTGCCCTGTCCTGCTGCCAGCTCCTGCCACTCCCCTTCCCCAGCAGCCCCCTGAGGGCCAGGTAGAGTCCCACTCTCTGCTCCCACAATCCTGGGCCATGTGCTGGCAAATTCTCCACAGAAGCTGCTGGTGAGGAGTGGATGCTCGCTCAGCCCCTGGATTTAAATCCAGCATTTCCAGGCCTGGCTCCCTAAAGCTTGCACATCCCCAGCTGCAATTCCAGGAGCCCAGAGCCAAGATGTGGCATGTTTGTGCTCTGTGTCTTTGCAAACCAGGCCTGAACAGCCAGAAATTCAGAGTTTCATTTTAAGCACAGGGGTTTGGGAATGTCAGCAACTGGAATGAGTGCAGGTGTGTGGTGCTGTCAGGATTAGGCCAAGGCATCCCAGCCCTCTCTCCTGGGTAGGTGGTTTTATGGAGCTGCCTGTCACTAGGCAGCCAGTGGCTGCTTCTGCTGTTATCCAGCCAAAAGATAAAGCACTATTTAACAATTGTTTAACTCTTCCTGAAGTGCTTCAGGATCTGCAGGCTCTGTAAAAGAAACAGCACACGCCCCGAGATAACTCTTCACCTCCGAGCTTCTCCCTTGCTCCTGCTTTTCTCTGGACTGCAGCTCATGAATGCTGCGCAGGTGGAAAATCTCTCTGTCTGCCCACCCAGTGTGCTTTGCTGTCAGCAATTTTGCACCCAAGGAGGAGCTTGCTGCGGGGTGACACTGCTGGAGATTGGTCTCTGTAAAAGCAGCCCTCAGGGCAGGTGCTGCAACCTGCCCGTGCCAAGAACAGCAGCAGAACACAGAGCTTGCACATCCTGGCTGTGGCAATCCGTGCCCAAGGATGGATTTGGCTGTTCCTGTTGGGGCTGAGGCTGTCAGGTTTTCTGAGGGCACCAGGTGCTGTGTGGGGAGGGCAGAGGTGGCAGAGGCCGGATCTGCAGGAGCTTGGGGGCAGTGCACAGAGTAACCTGAGATCCTGCCATCTTTCCCAGCTGCATGTGGACACAGCTTTAAATATGGAAATGAAGGAAAATTTGCTTTCATCTTCAGGCAGAGAGAGCAAATTACCAGGCTCCCCAGAGGTTTTTAGTGCTCACCCCAACTGCAGCCTCATGCTGCCTGGAAGGAGGGCACCAGGCTGAACCCCCATCCCGTGCCACCCTGTGTTTCCTTCCAGCTGGACTTTTCACCAAGTGCAGGAACATTCCCTCTCTCCCTGTGGTTTGTAGTGTTCATCCACATCTCCTCAAGTTTTAAACAGAAGTTGAACTTTCTCTGAAGCATATAATCCCAATCCTAATAATGAGGTTAAAGAGGCAGATTTAGTTCAATTACAGTTTCCTGTTTTCGTTTGTCCAGTGCTTTTGGAAAATACCTCTGTGGGCAGAGTGACTCCTTCTCATCCCTGTCTTAGCTTCTCATCCACAGCTCAGCTCTGCAGGGACAGAGATGCTCTGGTATCTGCTCAGACTCAGATGAATTTCAGCTGTGGTAGAAAAGCTATGGGAAATCCTCATGCCTGCATCTCAGGATGGAAGAAAAAGGGAAAACTGTTCTTTTTCTGACTTCAGGATGGAAAAGCTTTAAAGAGACTAGCTGGAGCATGGATCAGCCCTGTTTTACAAGAGGGAAACTGAGACCTGGGGAGATGACAGACCTGCTGAAGGTCAGAGCAAGGGCAGGTGATGGGGTGGGGAGGGCAGCTGGTGCTTTGCACTCCCACACTGCCTCCCTTTATAGTCCCCATAATAAGTCACTGCATCTTATCATTATGTAACACAATATTCCTAATACGAGACAAAACCAATTGACTAAAAAACAATGCCAAATGAAGCTTGTGGCTAACACTCCCTAAAGAAATTGTCTCTTTTCTAGAACTGAAAAAAAAAAACCAAAAAAAAAACCCCACACCAAAAAAAAAAAACAAAAAAAAAACAAAAACAAAAAAAACCCCCCCAAAAACCACCAAAAAAAAAAAAANCCCCAAAAACCACCAACAACAAAAAAAAAACCCCAAGCAAATTAGAAACAATTGAAAAATGAAATCACATCTGCAAACAATCAGGGTGTTTCTCCTGAGCCCCACAGGGAGCCTGTGTCCCCCCACCCCTGCTCTCACTGCCCTGTGTGGGGTGGTGGGTGTCACAGGGACCTGCAGCTCTGTCCAGGAGGGCACAGGAGGGACTTTGTGGCAGTGCCAGGGATGCTGGCAGACACAGCCTTCGTGCATCTTCATTCAACAGAAGGCAGCACCATCCTAGAGCAAATCAGAGATGTATTTAGGGAATTAAGATCTTCCTAATGTCCTGGAGCTGGCAGGGAAACACGAAGAGAAAGAGTTCAAGAGGGAAAGAACTCCAGTTTATAAACTGCTCTTCCCTTGCTGGGAGCCCTCCTAGGCTGGGCAGAGGCACTGGCACGAAGGAAGTGCAGAACCCAGCAGGAATCCTGCCAGGGGCTGCTTGGGTGTGCACAGGCAGCAGCTGCCCTCCCAGCAGGGCTTTGCTGCAGGAGCAGCACCAAAGGCAGCAGGACCTGGGAATGCTGTGCAGGCTCAGCAGTGCTCGTTGCAGGGGACAGCTCTGTCCCCTGCTGTGGTGGCCTCCAGCCCTGCTGGCAAACAGGACCCCTGGGGGTTTACAGCACTCAGTGGAGCGGGCTGGGGATGCTCTGCCCTGTTCCAACCAGCCCGGTGAGTCCTGTTGGGTGAGCAGTGGGGGAAGCACATGGCTGGGACAGCTCAGGCTGGGACACACCCCTCTGCTGCCCTGTGGGAGGGGAGAGGCTGAAGCTTGAGCCTGGAGGAATCCCCCAGCCCTGGAAGTGTTCAGGGCCAGGCTGGATGGGGCTCTGGTCTAGGGGAAGGTGTCTCTGCCCATGGGATGGTCTTTAAAGTCCCTTCCAACCCAAACCATTCTATATTTATGTGATTTTATGAATTTCTATTTTCAGAAGTGTCCCTTGAGGCAACTTCTCCACAAGCCAAGGAGGAGCTTGATGGGGAGGTGGGATTATTTCCTGGGGGAGAACAGCACAGGGAAAAGATGTGGGGATGTTGAAGCTGTGCTACTCCCAGGAGACACAGTGCCTGCTGAAGTGGACAGACACTCAGAGCAACAAGAGGCTGATGCCACCTGGGGCTGCACCAGCTGTATCTGTTACCCTTGTGTGCAGGATCTGCTTCTGAGCCCTCCAGGTCCCAAGAGTGATTTGGACTGGGTTCAAAAAGCCCTCAGGAGGGCAAAGGTAAAGCAGGGCTTGAAAATGGAGAAATGCAGGAGGCTTGCTCAGAGACCCCCACCTCTGCTCTGGCTCTGAGCTCCCCAACAGGCAGGGCTGGGCTGGAGGAGAGCTTTAGCAACAGGATTTTGGGGCTCACTGCTGGCCTGTGTGACGTCCCTCACCCCATGGGAGCTTGGTCCTGGGGTGCTGGGGGACAGTGGTGTGGCCAAAGCCTGTGATGGTCATGGTGAGGATGGTCAGCAGCTGGTCACCCACACCACCCCACTCCAGCCTGCTCCCACTCAGGGCTGAATTCAAGCCTAGCAGGGAAGTTTTAGGGTGGAGGAGAATTGAGCCCCTACGTGGTGATGACTTTCAGGGAGGTGTTCAGCACCCTGATCTGGGCTCACAGCACAACAAATGTCCAACCAGCTCATCACAGGGCTCTCTTCTAGTTTGTGGATGTGCTGAATTTGCTAATCTACCCTAGATAAGAAAAAGAGGTGACATTGCATGGTCTGAAGGCACCAGTACAAGGCAGATTTGTTAAAATCCTCTAAACCAGAAGGAAAAGAGGCAAAAGGAGCCAAATCTGTGAATAGGACTGAGGCATAACACGTTCCCCCAGCAAAGGGGAGTCCAAGGTGGACACCACAATGGCTCTGCAGTAGCTGCAGGGTTAACTTCAAACCTAAAACATTTCCTAAAGGACAAACCCTGACTTGCACGGTGATTTTTTTTTTGTGCCATGCCCCAGCAACCTCCCAGAAAGCCAGCCTGGGTGTCTCATGGGTGCACTCAGCTCCTGCCACTCCGTGCCCCCGGGCAGCACAGAGGGGACTGTCCTGGCAGCAGAGCCATGGCATGGGGTGGCACTGCAGGACGGGCTGTCCTTGCACGCCCTGTATCTGGGTCTGCACCCCCTGGGCTCCTCGGGATGACGTTTTGGGGGCTTGGCTTTGCTCAGGATGCCTCCCTGTCCTCATCCCTGCCTCTGCCAGGGTTACGTAGCCACAGCTATCGGCTGGTGGAGGCACGGAAACCGAATATCCTGCCTCTGCAAGCGGAGAGCAGGTGCCCACGCAGCTGCCAGGCTTGAAAGAGGAGCTGGCAGGAGGGGAAGAGGCCAAAATGGGTGTGCCCAGGAGGGGAAATCACATCCATCCCAAACAGGGGCCCAGCCCATCCTCAACAGAGCTGCACCGTAGTGAGATGGGAAAAAAAAAAAAAAGCTATTTGCAAGAAATCTCTCAAGGCAACATGCAAGGGGCCAGGGGCTGAGGGCAGATTTAAATTGGACCTCCTGCCCAGTGATCCATGAGGAAGGCTCGGGTGCTCAAACAATGAGCAGGGAAGGAAAGCTGAAATGATGGTCACCAGGAGAACCTGAAACCCGCGGTGGGGAAAACAAATAAATCCAGGGAGCAGAGCCTTCCCCATCCCGGCTGAGGCAATCTGTGCTTGTGCAACCCTACCCGAGGGCTCCCTATCTCTGTGTACAATCTGCCCTGATAAGATTGTTCCCTGCTGAAAATCAAAACCACAGGGATTCCAGGCGGCTCGGCCGGAGTCAGATTGTCCACCTGAACACCGGGGCACTTTCATGTGGAAATATAATCGCGGGGTTATTTAGCTGAAAGAAGGGGAGGGCGGGGAGAGAGGCTCTTGGCGGGTTTGGAGGCGGGTGCTGGATGTGTGCAGCATGGCAGGGATGCCAGCAAAGGCCACCAGCCCGGGGGTGAGGTGTCCCCATGGCATGACAATTGTTGCCTGAAGCAATCGTGGAAAGAGCAATGGGCTCTGGTCCAAACCTCGCTGGTTTTTAGTGAGAACAGCTTGGGATTTTTTTAGGGTCCGGGGACTCGCAGTTGGCAGCTCTGGTGTGATAAACCCTCAAATAAGAGTCACATGAGAGACACTGGAAGCAGCCATTGCCACTTTTAAGGTTTTTTTGGGTGGAGCAGCACATGATTAATGTCTACACTGAGTGGGAGACAGAACACATAAACATCTCCTATACATATACATGCACCTAGAGAGATAAAAGCACCTGATAGAGCCACTGTGTAGAACAACTCACCTGATAAGCCATTCCCAGCAGCAAGATGTGCAGGATTAGATCCTTGTTTGCAGTTAAAAAGTAGATAGTGGTGGGTTTTGTCTCTATTGTAGTTCTAAAAGCCGTGTTTTGGGGCATGTGCCTCAGCACCCGGCTGATTAGATCCACCTGCTCTGAATGTCAGTCATTTTCTCAAGAAAAAAAAAAGTTATTTGGGAAAAATGGCAGCAAGGGATTGCTTGGTGATGCTGGAAATGGAATCTCCTTTCACTCAGATGGGAGAGGGATGCTCGGATCCTGTACCCTGAAGCAGAATCAGGACAGTACTTGACCACCTGAAAGAGCATTTGTGTTTATTTTATGCATTTAGCACCATGTACTGACTGTTCACAAGTTGTAAATGCTGCTGAGTGAATCTATACAGCAGAAATGTCAGCTGGCGGGGTGGATGAGACAGGCTGGGGAGTTGGGCTCCCAACCCCTTGCCAAGATCCTGCACCAAGGGCAAAAATCCTGGTGAAAAGCAGTTCCAAGTGCTACGTGTACTCCTATGACTCCTGCTCAGCTGCTGCAGCTTCACTATTGGCATTTCCAGGGGAATTTGTGGCTGACTTTCTGTCTCTCCCTGCTGCAGGAAAATCCATGTGAGCCAGGCAGGGAGCTGCACATGTGGTATTATCACCTCAACAGACAGACTTGGCTAAAAATGAATAAGAGCCAGTGCTCCCCCTGCTCTGACATCTTTCCTCATCCCTCAGCTCCCTCCAGTTACAGCAATCCTGCTATAAAAGAGAAATCAGTGTAAAACTGTGCTTGCAGATGGGATTTACCCCTTTAATCTCATGTTCCTAGGGCTACTGCCAGCCCAGGAAAGGCTGCATGTGCACACACACACTCACACACACACACAAACACACACTCACAGTTTTTTGGGTGACTGAGGAGAAACCAAATCCTTTAGTCCTGCCCGTGGGTAGCGTGTCCTGCAGTGGCCATCCTTCTCCAGGGCTTGGTGTTCCTGGCAAAGCTCATGTGAAATGAAAATGCCTGTAATTTTCTGAAATTCCTTAATCCTGCTTATTTTCTCTCTTTCCCTGAGAGCTCGGAAGCCACAGTGGTCTCCTCAAGCCCACCCACTAATTAAAAGACATGAGCTCAACCCGCTGCTGGCCAGAAACAACATCACAGGAGCAAACAGCAGAAACCAGCACTGAGCCCTGGCAGAAAACTGCCTGGGAGTCTGTCACCAAGAGCTTGGCAGCGGCACACCAGCCAAATCACAGCAAGGAAGAAGGAAAAGATCCCATTTTCCTTCCTGCCCCAGAAATCCTGCCTTTCCTAGAGCCACTGACTGGTTGCTCCAATGTCTGTGTCCCACTTGTCTGTCTCACCCCACGATGGTTCTTTAGGTCTTGATCTATTTGGCTGCCAATTTTTTTTACCAAATTTGACCCATTTATCTTTCCAATTTGCTTGAGAAGGACAAGCCCTTCAGCAGTGCTGGGGAGAATGGGGGTTTCCAGCAGGAGGGTGGCATCTAGCAGAAAAAATCTTCTCCCTGGAGAAATTAGATCAGACAGAGCCCCGAGGAAGCTGGGCTAAAAATAAAGCCTGAACTCACAGAGGAGTTACAGGATGGGAACAGAGACTATGGTGCATCCCTGGTTTTATTCTTAGCAGGCACAACTGGAGAGATGGGTACAAATTTACTGACATAGATCAGCACAGTTAATGGAGGGATGTTGGGTTTTCTTTAAATGTTGTCATGTTTACAACATTTGAATTACAAAAATTTACAACATGAATTACAAAAACGTTGTAATTCACAGTTTTACAGCAAATCAGGTTCTTTGCCTAAATCCCCCAGGTTTGCAGTGGCTTGTGATTGCACTTTATCCAGGCTACCTTGATTTCATGGACTGCTTCCCTCCTCCTGCTTTCCCTGTGCACAAGCAACAGGCACGTTCAGCCTCCTGCATCCCAAAAGCCAGAGCTGCCAGAGTGAGGATGAAGCTTCTCTGCTCCAGGTCTTATCCCTGCACCAAACCCTCACTGTGCACAGGATTTCCCTGGACACCCTGCTCTGGCATGGCTTAGGAATAACATCCCAAATTCCACTGCTTGGTGCTGGGTGAGGCTGTGAAGGTTGGTGGGGTCCCAGCTGAGGGATGTGCTGTGGAGTGCCAGGGAGGCTGCTGTGCCCGAGTGCTGGTCTGGGAG
>VYZP01076523.1:1797-39052 GCA_013400635.1 Hypocryptadius cinnamomeus
TCAGCTATATATAATGCTACAAATTTAACTTCCCGCTTCTCTTTTTTGATAGATTTCTATCTCACTTTCAGATTTGCCACAAGCAGAGAGGAACAAAAGCAAATTTTTAAGCAATTACAACATGGCTACAGACAAGAAAAGAAAGCTGCCAAGCAAAACATTTTATGCATATCACTTCTTGCTGAAGTGCATAACACTTCAACCCAAGAAAGTCAGGGCATTATTTTCACATGTTCAAATGCAACATCCCCCCAGAAACCCCAGTTAATTACAAAAAACAGACACTTCAGGCCACCCTTAAAAACCCCTCATTCCTTCCCAAAACTACAGTTTGACATTTAATTTTTTGCAATGATTCATAGTCAACTCCATTCTTAGGCTTGTCCTTTTCATCCAGAACAACCGAGTAATAAAAACTGGAGAACAGATCATCACCTTTTGTCCTGTGCCCTTCCTCCCTCCCTGCCCCCCAACTTTTTTAAGAGTGGCCTTGCAGTTACAGTGTGATTTAAATCAAACCCCACATGTACACTGATGTGAACTCACTTGCTTGCCAACTCCCCCCCCGGCGGGAGGTTTGGGATGCTCTCAGTTGCTAACGTACGCATCACGTGGACTAAGTCTGGCACTCCTTCACCCTGCTTCTTTATGATCTCTGGGAATCAGAAGTACTTTTTTTGTAAGTGCAGTCCAAATTTAACTTCAAAAGATTGAAACACTCAGTTTTATAAAAAGGCAGCTTAACATTAAAAACAAATAAATAAAAAATAAATTAAAGCGACAGACCGTACTCAACATGGTAATTGTTAACTTTGGTTCCGTAAGTAAAAACCTGTAACAGATTTGACACAGATTTACTGCTGTTCACATGCTGGCTTGGTTTTAGAAATACACAGCTACCTAGTAACAGTGGGGAAAAAAAATCTTTAATGGCTTTCCTGCTATACATTAGACAGAAGATGTAATATCTTCCCACAACATGCCCAAGGCATGGGGCAGATATTAACATCAGGTTTATCACTGCAACACAAGATAAAATACTATTGCCATCACAGAAAACATAGTATTTTCAAGAAATAAAAGGTTAGACATGTCAGAAGTAATTCCCATGGCTGTATGTGTTATTAACCAATGCTGGTACCTCACTGCATTACAGCAACATGCAAATTTTAAGGACTATTACACATAAATTAAAAGCCAGGGACATTGCATCTAATTGACACTTTCATCCTCAACTCAGGAGATATTTAAATTCAGGGCAGAAACTTAAAGCTGATCCACTCCAGCTTCTGGGTGAAGAGAATCTGTATTGTAGCCACAGCCACATTTGTCAAGACATTATTCCTTTAATTTTATTCTTAGGCCTGGTTGGTTTGGTTGGGGATTTTTTGGTTCTTTTTGTGTTTGCTTTTTTCACTTTTCTCCTCAAGTCAAAAGCACACAGTTTTATTTGAATTCAAGACATTCAAGATCATACCACCCCTGAAGAGTATTCCTTAAATAGGCATTTTATGAAATTTAAAGAACAAGAACATTTTTTAAAATGCATCTCATTCATTTCTCCATAAACATGAGCTCTCAGAAGTTGCAAAACATGTGAATTATTAAGACCTGGTGCTTTTCATCCCCAAGTGAATACTGCAACCTGCATACAATAATGTGTACATATGTGCACATCTATACACGCATATATGTGCATGCACACTATTCTTCATGTAATGAAGCATTTACACAGTTTGAAAGTAGTTGGAATTCATCAGTACCACTTTTGCAAAATACTCAAGCATTCAGATTTTGCCCTAAATTCCAGAAGAACACACCAAGTTTCCATTTTATAATTTGTGAGATAAGGCACATTGAAAGTTTTTAAAACCAACATGTATCCAGTCTTTTTAAGTCAAAACAAAACCTAAAAAACAATTGTGAATTACTTTTTGTGTATGTAATGGTTTTTCAGGGCTGTGTGTGTTTACAAAAACCATCAGCTCTGTTTTGCAGTCAGGCTGTGTAAATTATTTGCAAGGTATAGTGGAAACACTGCCTAGTCCTCAACCAGCATCAAACTCTGCAGCACAAAACTTTAAGCTGATTACTTCAAAACCTAAATTTTAAACACATGACACCGCACACCAGAGACACCTCAAAAACTTGCCATTTCCTCAAAATCTACAGCCAAAGTTCATTTTACCATCTTACATTTAGCAAAGAAATAATCTATGAATCTTAAATCTGAATAAGAAGCCAAGATCTCAGATTTGGTTTGCCAAGTTCCTTTATTGTGCAATTTTGAACATCTAGAATATGCTACATTGTGCTAGTTCTAAAGTTCTGCTGTACAAAAATAAGGAATTTATAGTTGACCTATACTACACAGTTTCACAACCTGTAACTGGAGTACATTTAACATACAGTCTCCACTAAATGAATACATTTATATTTTGATAAAACTATAGATACAGACTGAATGAACACTGAAGACACAACAAATGGAGTCGGTCTGCTAGCTGTGTTTAATTTATTGGAATTATCTTGTTTCAATACACCTTTGACCCTCCCCCCAGTCTTTAATTTACTTTTAAACCTTCTACACATTTTCATGGCATCAAGTACTGGAAAAATGTACTTACAACCCTAAAATAAAGGATTCAAAAGTGGGAATTCCATACAAAGTTTAAGAAAAAGCCAGAACTTTGTTTATGTGAAAATTAGGGAAGGAACATATAACAGCTAACTTAAAATTATTTATCTCTACATAGGTATAAATATTGCAGGGTATATCTGTTACGGAATGGTTTTATGTAAAAAAAATGAGAACAGAAAAAAAAAAGCTTAGACAAGTTTCTTTTTAGAGTCAACGCATTGATAACACATATTAGTGCAAATAATAGCAACACATTTTGGAATGACTGATTACTTCTACCATGAAGTTCACATGATACTTTAGGAGTAACATTGATTTATTGCAAGTAATGGCACAAGGATGCTTCTCCACACTTGCTGCTTCTTCCATTATTTGTTGCAGCTACAAATCTGGACCACAAACACATCAGGAGAGTCTTAAGTGACACAGTAAGTAGAAAAGATTCTACATTTTTAAAAATCTGAATCATCTCTCCTTATTCAAGATGACCGTCATTATTAAATCCTATTCAGTCTTAAAATTTGCACTAGTTTTTAACAGTATAAAGGTATATTCTGGGCCAAGGGGATAAAAATACAACCAGAAAAAAAATGCACATTAGAAAGGATCGACTCTCATTACCTGTTGGACTTCACTGAGTACTGAAGTGCATAAAAATATGTAATATGCATTTTGACCAAGTTTCCATTTTAATTAATTTTAAATTAAATTGATATTACAGATTAGTAAGATCATTCTAAAAGTACTCTTTATATTTTTCAGTTCCTTCAGCCAAAAATCAGGCTTTTAAAGTTAAGCACTGCCACTCTTATAGTATCCTAATAAAAGAGCAAGATTATTCACTGTAGTGTATAAAGTTTCAGATGCTGCAGCATTCCTACCTTACTAGTCAACAAGGCATTATCCACTTACTTCAGAAACAATGCAATGGCACATGAATTAATTAATTATATATTAAATATAACAAAGTTATCAACTCCTGCTCTTGAAATTCTGCCTTAGTTCAGGCCTTTCAACTTTCCTCGTGCATAAGTCCTAAAAGGCCAAATTCTGCAAACAGCTGATACAAATCTCTGCTGGGTTGAGTAGTGTTTACTAAATACTCATTCATTTAAATAATATTTTTGTGCAACAACAGACAAAAGGTTGAGGATAACTCTAAATATTAAGCAAAGACCCTTGAGAGGAAGTACAATATATTTCCTCAAGTTGTTCAGACATCATCCCATTAAGTTAGTATTAAAGTGCTTTATAACTACATACAGAATCCTTCTGCCTCTATGCAATTATCACACTTTGATCATTCCTGCAAATTTCCTATTTGTATAAATGCAAAGTACCAGCAGCCAAATTCCTTGTATGTACCATAACCACATGCAGGTCCAGTGTTTAGGCTGTTCCTTTACAAAATGAAGCAGCTGTACAAAAATGCCAGCTTTCCTCACTGTACCATTCCTGGGGTACGACGAGGCCAGCTGAAGATGCAGCCTTGGCTCCATCATATTTTCATATTCTAGGTCACGGGTTTGTCTGAGCTCAGACACAATATCTAAGATAAGAAGGCAGCACTTGCCCAGATAAGGAGAGTTACCACGCTGTGAATCAATGTGTGAATGTACAGCACACTTGTTCTTCACCAGATCTGTGGGTGGGCACACACAGCGAGCTCCTCACACGCCTGGTGCAAACCTGCTCCCTGCTCTGCTGACACTTCCCTCCCGCAGTGTGACTGCACTGGGACATTCCTGCCACGCCGTCAGGGAGATTCACACCAGCACTGACTGTGCACCAACCTCTCCTCTCGGGCAAGCGTGGAGATTACAACACAGAAATGTCTGCCTGGGCATTTGTTCAGGGGCAGAACAGATGCAGTTTGCTGAGACCTGGCGAGTGAAGCCTTTGAAAAACGTGATACTTTCTGCAGGAGCACCTACACAGGTTGTAAGTGCTTTAAAAATTGCACATGGATTTGTCTGAGCCCAAAATTCCCATGCAGGCAAGTTCTCTGTGAAATTTCTGGAGCTGCACTGTGTTACCATCATGCCAGTTAAGGAGGAAAAAAGTGCATAATGTACTCCTCTAACTCACTAATCACTGCTACCATAGTTGTGGAGAACTCTGCCTATCGTGCCCTGTGCTATTAAGGATTCTTGGGAATATACACACACATAACTAGACTTGTAACACAAAGAGGAGTCCACTTCAAAAATAGACTTAACCTATGCAAATAATGCATACAGCATGTCTTAGATTTCAGCAACAAACTCCAAGATGTAGTTGGTTTTAAATATCAAAAGGCACTATAAATGCAGTTTTAATCAGAAATTATTTTAATCTAATTGATTTCAAATGTCATTTTTATGTGATCCAAAAAGCCCCAGACTCACAGTTTCAATTTAAAGTTTAAGAACTCCTGAAATACAAATTTAAAGAAAAATTTTTAAGTTACTATCAGAGTAAGATGAGTTCCCAGCTTTTGTTTGTCATGAATGCTTCAAGATTAGCTTTGACAAATTTTTGACGTACTTTCGAATAAGTAAATATGTAAGCAGGTGCTTAAAGATTATAGTAATCAAGTTATAACCCTACTATTACTGGGTAATAAAGTATTACAGCTAACTGATTTGTACTTAACTATAAATGACACTCAAATTAGCATCTTCACACACGCTTTTTAAGGTATTCTGATTATTTTCTTTAATTCCATGTAACAAGAACCAGGATTCACTGGTCTGAAGTTAGTGCTGTCAACAGACTCAGGAAGAACACTGGGCATAAATGAATTCTCTGCCATCCTGAATAATTTTCAGGGCTACAGGCTGCTGAACTTTTTCAGAACATATATGAGTGCCTTTTCCACAGGTACACAGGATGGCCAATGGCACTTGAAGGTCTATTAGAAAGCCTGTATGTGTTAAGGGTTTAATTGTTGGAAGGGGAAGGGGGCCAGGGGTCTGTTTAGAAACAAAGTTACTTATTTTTTTTTAAATGATCCACCTTCTACTCTGCTTTCCAGGTACTTGTCCAACTCTGCCTCTCTTTTCACCGCCTCTGGTGATACCTTTGGTGCATTCGGAAAACAGATCAATATCACACTCATGTTGTCTCGACTTCCCTGGTGGAAAAGAAAAAATGATTTGAGAAATGTATACACACCAGGCTAAACACACATCAAAGCATTTTAAATACAGAAATTCACAAACCATATGGTATCAGAATCCAACTTCCACTATTATGGATTAATATTATCATTAGAATTAATCTCCCTGCACTCCTTACAGAATTCCAGGCCCATTCATCTGGTACAACTCTTCAGTCATTGTTTTTTCCTCTTTTATGGTCTGAAGACTATATGGAGCCAGTAGACAGTGGTACAGGCACCCCATTGTCATCTAAAAACTGACATTAGTAATGAGTGATGTATAATTACAAAGTGTGGTCTATCTTGTTTTAAGTGCATCCAATCATTTTGGGAAAACAGCTGAATGGATGAACAAAACCATTACTGCTCAAAAGCACTAATCAGGAAGATGCTAAATTCAGACAGTAATTCCACTAAAAATCACAACTATTAGGTTTTTCTTCCCCTTTTCATTTAAAACATGAAAAGTTGAAAGTGATAGAATTTGTTAGAAAACCAG
Organism: Hypocryptadius cinnamomeus; assembly: GCA_013400635.1. Taxonomy (NCBI): domain Eukaryota; kingdom Metazoa; phylum Chordata; class Aves; order Passeriformes; family Zosteropidae; genus Hypocryptadius; species Hypocryptadius cinnamomeus. Next base: position 8,080 of record VYZP01076523.1, read on the forward strand.
CTGTAAGGCACCCAGATCTTTGCAAAAAATATATACATTTAATATACTCCAAATAAAGGAACGCCAATACTTGAATATTTAAAATACAAACACATTCTGCTTATGCAAAGTAACTGTTTGGTTTACTTTCAATACCCCTGTGCTTTGGCCTACAAACATGCATCCACAGGCTTAACTTTTAACACTAATTAACTCCACTCATGTCAGCAAAATCAAGAACAAGCCAGTGTGCAAAACAACAGTATATGGGTATGGGGAGGTGCTGACAGTTGGCTCCTGCAAAGCTTACAGCATTCACAAGCCGCTGTTCCTTTCCTGGTATTTGCTTTCAGGATTGCCAAAGAAAAATAGTAAACAAAAATATAACCATTATCAATCTGCCAAGGTGTTGGAAAGCAATTACAATTTTCTAGATGGGAAACAATGATCCTGTTAGCCATGTGGGAAGAGCAGGGATGTTGTCTTGTTTCTTTAGAAAAAAAGTTGGCTTTTTTGCTCTATGACTTTCAGTTTGCCTTTGCAAAAGAAGTACCAAGCTATGAAACTCAGTAACTGCATCACACTGCAACTTATTAATACAAAGTAGAAGTTAATGCAGACAAAGTTACACAGTTTTGTTAAAGCAAATAGTCTCATCTTCATCTACTAGAGCTGGTTTCAGAGCTGTATCACACAACAGTGAGTAAGAAATACAGTAATTAAACCAAAATAAAAACTACTTAGGAAGCCAGGTCTTCAAAATATGAAGTCAAGGTTCATTGATTCTGCATATATCTTGATGTAAATATGACAGTAATGTTAATACTATGTGCCCAAGAAAGTAGGGGAAGATTAGGAAGGGGAAATATACTCTCTAGCCTGATTAAGTCTTAAGAGTTGAGGTTTTGTAAAGTACATTATGAAACAGAAAAGGGCAGTTATTGTCTTTAGCTTGCCCATAAATTCCCATTAGCTTCTAGTTTTCCACAGATCACAGTGTATCTGTACATGATTATAACCTCTTAATTAACCAACACCACCCAGAAAAATGTTGTTTCTGTTGTGTGTTCATTCTCCCTCTATCACCATTTTTGTAGGAAACATGGACATCACTGTCAAAGTCATGTTACCATAAACCACTGAATATTTATAGACTGGAAGCAAAGTTATTATTAGCTTGCACATAAACTTCTAATAGGGAAAGCACAGTAAACTCCTTCTCTCAAGTCTGGCTACCTTGTACAAGCAGGTGTCAACTATCTCATTGCAAACTTTCTCAAGGTCATCAGTGACTTCAAGTCTGGATCTTACAAAGTCACACAGCTCTTCATTTCCCATAACATCCCAGATACCGTCGCACGCCAGGATGATGAACTGATCATCTTCTTCTGATCTCTCAATTTCATACACTTCAGGCTCGGGTGAGACCAGCTGTTCTGTAGGACCTTTCCCATGGACACATTTGTAATCAAAGTCCCCAAGTGCCCTTGAAACAGCAAGGGAGCCATTCACACGCTGAATCATTACGGAGCCACCTGCATTCTGTATACGCTCCTTCTCCAGAGGGTTACTTGGTTTGTGATCCTGTGTGAAGAAGTGAACCTTCCTGTTTCGACAGAGCAAACCTCTCGAGTCTCCACAGTTGATGAAGTATGTGTGTTGGGGAGAAATCATGACACCCACAGCTGTTGACCCACTTCTGTCTGCGCCATGCTTCTTCTCGGAGATGACTCTCATGTGTTCATCAATTTGCAGAAAACCTGTTCTGATGCCGCTCTTTACACTTTCCACAGATGGTGGCCCATCTGGCCCTTTAAAATCCTGGTTGCTCGTGATGTGATCTAATAAATGCTCACAGCAGTACTTGGCAACCTGGGATCCAGCGTGCCCATCATAGACAGCAAAAAAGGACCATCCATCAAGTCCATTTGGCAAACCAATCACAGCGGTGTGTGCATCCTCCATTTCCACGCGCCAGCCCTGCATACTGCTCAGACCGTAACGCAGCCCATTCCCCTGCCCCTGGGCATTATGCTTCTCCATCTTTGGCTTGTCTAAAAATGCTCCCATGGTGACCTTCCTTCAGTTCTACAAAGGAAAAAAACAAGGATTATTAAGATATTTCTTAAATGTCTAGTTTAAAAATCCTGTTGGAAGATATTAAAAAATGGTACAAGTAATGTTGAGATGCCCAAAATACACAGCTATAAGGCTGATTTTTCTGTGTCTCCAGTCAAATTTGCATTGCTTTCATCTAATTTAAACAAGGACACTACTACTAGCTGAACTGCACTTTTCATATTTTTGTATTTTCAGCTGTTTTACTTGAAAAATTTATGTTCACTGTCATTCATGGTTCTGACAAAAGCCTCTAATAGGACTATGCATGAAACCAGTTTCAAAGAGGACTTGTTAACTGGCACACATCTGAATGGCTGTTCCCTGCAACTACTGAGCCATGAAAGAGTTCAATGTTTCCAGGACACTGGCATTCCCTAGATCCCTACCTGCTGGCCACAAATTCCTGCTAACATTGCTTTTCTGGTAGTGATGGGGAAATGAAAGCAAACTGATTTGTTTTGGGGGTTTTTTTAAGAAGGGGATTTCGGGGTTTTTTGGGTTTGGTTGTTATTTGGCTTTTTTTAAACAGATAAACTGTAAGAATGACCAAGAGGATGCCAGAGTCTGCATAAAGGAAAAAACAACACTGGATAAACTAGCAGCAGGACTAGGAAGGAACAGAGCAGCTGTCCCTTTAGGCAGCAGCAAGCCATTAGTTTGGCTCAGCCATCTTGTGAAAGCTCATCCTTAGATTTTCGGTTAAATTACGCAGCAGCTTCTCAGATGTCTGTGCTGCAGATTTACTTAAAACCCTCATGAATTCATGCTTCACTGAAAGACAACTGCCCCTGACAAGTCTGAAGAAATCTGTTTGGAAATAAAATCACATGTATTGTGTATTCTTGTGCGAATCAAGATTCAAGCCAGACCCATACACTGCACACCCTCTCCTCCTTCACCTCCTCCTTGGGATGTGATGCACCAAATATTCATGCTTAAGAGAATAAGAGTTATATTTGCAGGCAGTGTAAACTGACTGGTTTATCTTCATGGTTTTCACACCCTAACCATCCAACCCACCCTTCTAATCCACATCACTTTATTTGTGCATTCATTATTAAAAAATCGTACAAAATAGGTCACACATTTTACATACTTGCAAATTATGCCTTGGGAAGCATCAAAAGAGTCTGCAAATCACTGTTACACAATACAAAGTAATGGAACAAAACTATGAGCTTTTCTGTTTGAAGACTGTGGACAAAAATTAGCTGTGAAAACAACCTCAGAAACAGATTTTACCTGACGCCCCAACTAACAGCTGCACTAGCAGAAAAATCAGTACACCAGGGGTTTCAGTACACCAGGGGTTTCAGACATGTTTAGCTTGCCCATGGAATATATTTGACCCGTTTTCTAAGTGACAACATCACGTTTTTATAACATGCTTTTATTGCAATACAGCATCAGCCATTAGTGACACCATATATCCAACAAAGCTCTTCACACTGTCCTTCCAGCCACTGTCAACCTTTCTGAAACATCTGTGTTAAAATAAACAGTCAAGAAATGTTTATATTTGATCTCACCACAACAGTGATTCAAATGTGAGGCATGGGGACTGGTTATGCACTCTTTGGCTCACATGCTTTGCTAACAAAAACAAAACACATACTTCAGCTGTAGGGGGATGGCAGCAGCAATTCACCTCTGCTTCCCCTCACCCTAAACCCTGCTCTGGAGTTCTGTCTCTTCTCAAGTGAACACAAAATATTGATGCCCAAGCAAGCTGTAACTAACCAACAAAACAAAGTGTGCACCGTGTGTCTTGTGTCCCAAGCACATGCAGGAGGTTCACATTACTGCAGTTGCTAGGAAAAAAATACGACTTAAGACTTTTTTATCTTCACATGCAACTCTAGTGAAGTCAGAGTGATCAAAATAATTACAGAATGCTGCTATAAATCACATGGGTAATTATTTTGCTGAATAACACTTTTTATTCATTCTATGATAGGAGCAGAGTTTAACACTGAATGTTCTATTTGTTGAGGAGATCATTAAACAGAATGCAGATATTCAACTTTTTCACCTTAACTTAGAGCTCAAAAAGCAGAAACTGCCCTGGCAAATACACTTCTGTGAAGTATGTGATATTATTGCTGTATTTAAAATAAAACAGGAAAACATTAAGAGCAGGGTACAGTTACACTGACCACAAACACTGTCGAAATCTGGACTAAAAGGGCCATTTTTCTCCTAATCTCTCACCTTAGTATGCACACAACATTCAGAGCTGTGCTTTGTAAACGTTTGTCCTGCTCAGTAGTTTATCATGCAAATTAGAAATGCGTACAGACAGTCTGTGTGAAGTTCTAACAACTACAGAACTGCCAGCACACCTTCTAAGTTAACAAATCGCTCTCCATTTAAGTACTAAATTGCCTTATCCCTCCCTAGAAGGCAACCTGAAAGCTGGAGGTCTTTGAAGCTAAGCTTTGTAGGTGAGATATTGATCCAGGATTCTTCAGGGGTGAGAGTTGCCCACCACGGATGAGAATACAGCTGGGCAAAAGGAAAACCACAGTGTGGCCATGGAACAACTCCTTCAGAAACTGCCCACAGCAGGAAGTGATCCCCCTCTGAAAACTGCAATAACTGACTGCAGTTGTCTTCCCTGCCATATTCCAGCTAACCAGACTTTTACCAGAATAGCAGTCTGAACCTGCAGGAGAATAGGCCAGGTTTTCAAAATCCTCACTGTATCTGCAGAAAAAGCATTGTGTACTTGTGGATAGGATGAATGTGCCAGATCTTTAGGTTTTTTCCCAGAATTCCAATTCTCATTCAGAAAAAATTCAGTTAAAAACTGACCCATCTGGGAATTCTGTGAATTGGAGACTACCTGCTACTTCTCCCCCCATATCCTTAATGTGCAATTAAAACCTAAAGAATTTCAAGAGTCTTAGCTATGAACAAAAAGAATCTTAGTTTTACTAGAAGGGATGGACACATAGAGAGAAATGCTGACATAAGAAAGCCATGCCTCCTTCCTACTAAAAATACCTTTCAGACCTGTTTTTGAGTCCATATCTACAGAAACATCTTTCACACACCGGTGTCTACCTAAATTATGAGCACATTTGTCATTCTTTGATGAGGTGCTTTGTGCACTACAGTGACTGAGTTGGAATGACACCTTTGGTTAAGCACATAACTCTGTATGCAAATCTGATTAACCTATAGCAGTGTAAGTGCCCAAGTCACAGCATGACTTTGTTATGTAAAAACACAGACCCAGAACAGACTTCCTGCAATGAGTGCAATACATAAAACAGATCCTGAACGTGGCTTAACTCAGCCTCTCTTCATGTCTTTAGTCATCTTTCTTAAGAGGAGCCCTCGTTTTATGATGTTTATTCTCCAAAGAATTTTACTCTCTTAATCCAGTCACGCATTTCTACAACCACATCAGAAAACTGCAGTCTCATGGCAGGAGACAGAATCAGTTCTCTACCCTGGAAGCCTCAACTTTTGGAAGGCTTGAATGATGCACATATGTACTGAAGGAGACAGACATTCTTCCTATTAAAGGCAAAGTAAGAGAAAAGGCACTTCAATCATGAAGTTCAGTGGCAAAATACACCACTTTTTTTTTTTCCCTTAAAGCAGGACCATTCTGAACAGGACTGTAAGGGTGGTGCCTTGTAAAAAGGTCAGAGGTTCAACATTTTCTTCATAAATGGTGATTCTCACACATTATCTGGTGCTACAACTGCACAGCCATCGGCCAAGCAAGTTTCAATTTTAGTGTAAGATGATTATTGGATCACCATTTCCAAATCAGTGACTTCCACTAGTTTTAGGTCCTAAAAGACAAGAGCTTTCTGCAGTCAAATTTCTGGATTTTGGCTCTGAAGAAGAGACAGGCATCTGAACAAAACTAGATGTGAAAATGGACCCCCGTGAACAGAAATGAATGTGCAGGGGGTGCATCTCTGCATCTACAAGTGCATTTTAACCACAATTCCTGAAGCACTGATTTTGTGGAGGTCAAACTGAAGGACAGCCTCTCCAGCAAGTGCACAGAAAACCCAGGTTGCAGTCTGTGGACAGAAAAGTAAGAATACTGTACACAGCCTAGAAAAACCAACACAAATAACAAGGTCTTGGATAAAACACAAGAGTGCCAACATTCAAAGGACTGCAGCATTAGAAACAAAACTGAAATAATGAATGGAGCATGCCAAAGAGTCAGTAGCTAAACTCTAAACTCCTTGAAAGTAGATGCAACTGGAGAACAGAGTGGCAAAGAAAAAGGAGGGTAATTAGTATACCAGGCCATGGACAACCAGGGACAACCACAGATACATCACTGGAATGCATGAAATCTCTTTGCCCCTTCATTTGTTCCTCAAATTGTGCTATCCAGGCAGCACAACTGTAATGCTTTCTGCTACACAGGAAAATAAATTTTACTGGTTTGCTATTTGCTTGTTCATTTGCCTGAAGGTTCAAACAAAGATAAGCCCTAAATTGTTCACAAAGGACAGTTAATGCAATTCCACATACCCCTACAGAAATACAAATTTATTTTTCGAAGGAATTTGGACAAATATTTGATTATTTTGTCCCAGAAAACTAACCACCCCCATCTGAAACTTTCACTTGAACAATATGCAAATTAATAATCCTTTTTAAACAATGTTCAAGCTGTATTCCTTCCACTGGGATAAGCTGCTTACATGAACCACGCTGAAGTCACAGGCACTTGTTCTAACTGAACCGAGAAATACCCCCACACTGCAATTTCCTGGAACAATTCTCTCAGTGACACTACACCCTGTGTGTTGTAATGAGGACCACAGAGAAAGATTACAACCTTTACTTGAACTACAGGACACAGAGCAAGTCACCAAATTATACAGACTGCTACTGACTAGAAAAAGGGTGTTTGTTCACTTCAGCTCCAGCCTGATCTGCAGTACTTTTCCCTCTGCCTTAAGCAGGCTGGATGCAGTAGCAGACAGCATGTAATTGTGCAAACGTGGAAACATTTTCAGAAGTTACAGCCTCCTGAATGAAAAACTGACAGTACATACTGGATGCCCCAAATCAATTAATTTTAACAAACAACATGTCAGAGAACATCCCAGGGATCGGAAGAATGACTAAAATAAAACAGAACACGCAGATGAGGAGACATAATTACACCACAGTCATGGGCTGAATGAAGTCATGAAAAAGCTTCTTGCCAATGAAACTATTTAAAAGCTATTGGAGGCTATATGACTGAGTTCTGGCACTCACAGTTTGAAACATCAATAAAACACCAAAAAATTACAGTTGAAGTTTCTGAATGTGTACTTTCAGACACAGGAATACATGGCAGCTAGGAGACATGAACCGTTTATGTAAAAGAAGTAAAAGAAATAAAATACAGAACTGGGGCTATTTCAGTAAACACAGACTAACCCACCATTTCCCCACCAGAACATTTGTTTCTTGGGGATGTAACTGTAGTCTGTGTTCTATTTCAGTAAGACAACTGCAAAAGGAAGAACATAAACTACCCATATGGGTAAGAAAATTTCTAATAACATTAAGAACTTTTGGTTTAGAACAGATGTAGGAGGTTTGGCTTGTGGCAGACTAAAAAAAACCAAACAAAAACCAAAACAACAGAGGAAGCAAGTTAATAACTCTGTGTATATGAAGGAAAGTATGAACAATTCCGAATCTCCCCAACTTACCCTCCCTCTCGCCCAGCAATTAATATGCAACAGTGATGGCTATTACAACTCCACAGCACAGCAGAAAATACTAAATCACTGCACCTCTGATACAAACACCTATGAGCTCTGACCTCTTAATAGCTGGTCCACAGGCTCTGCCATTTCACTGAGCTAAGTTGTTTGGAGAGGTTTTTTACTTTAAACATAACTTCTGCTTAAAATCCCTTCTCCTTGCTAGGAGCTGACAGCCTTTCCAAATGCCTCCCTGCACTAAGCAGTAAAGTATTTTATCCCACGTGGTGTGTATGGCAGGGCAGGTAGGATTTAGGAGAGGATTATTAAAGCCTTCTGGAACACAGAAGGTAACCATTTCTAAGTTAACACCCTCCCTCCAACAACATGTTTCAGCTTCTTCTTAAAACATTATTTTCTGCTCCTACCTACCTTTCCTGCAGACAACTAAACCTGTTCCAAGGTTAAATGAGAAGCTTCTCAATATGAGTGTATTTTGGCTGAGGTTCAAACTCTCTCCAGCAGAGACACGTGTAATCTGATTTTTGCAAAAGGAAGTCCTGGACATTGAAATAGATAATTCACCTCTAACAAATTGTTCCTTCAGAAGTTTCAAAGATGGTGATGTAATTTCAAGAATTCTTTATGGAGTTAATTTTGCAATCTGGTAAATTATGGAAGAAACTAAGTTCTTTCCAGAATCAAGACCACTGCTGGGAATGAAAATTCACTACACTGATTCTGAGAGGAGATACAATTTGCATCCATGAGTGCCAGTCACTCATCAGGACCCTAACATGACTGGCACCCTCAGAAGACGATTAAGAGAGTATTTTTTGGCCCAGACAGAATTCTTGCTTCTTTCTAAATATCTGTACTACAAATTAGAAGTGGGAAGGCATAAGAGAAAAAACCACAACAGCATCAAAGTATGAGCAGCCCAATCACTACGAAAAACTATGCAGACAACCAAAACGGCACCAACAAGAACTATGAAAATCAATGAGGTAGTTCTGCATAAATTCATGTGCTGCTGTCTGAACAGCATGAGAATGAAAACGCCAAGGTCCTTGCTTGAAAGCATTAATAAACACAAAACACGTCCATGCTGCTGCTGAGTTCAGCACCTTTCTGGTTATACTTCATTTTCCAAAAATTTCTTACTTAGAATTGTTGGAAGATAAACAAAAGACACCCATTTTAGACAAAAAGCTTAGACAACTGCTCTGTTAACAGTGCAGAAATTCCTGCAGGCTCCAGCCAAAATTCAGAGCTCCTTTGAAACAACAGAAAAAAAGAACTGGAAGATCCAAGGAAGCTGCAGTCTGTGTAGACAGAATTTGGGAGAAAGAAAGGCCTTGCTTCAGTTTATATATCAATGAGATGCAGTAAGATTCAAATTTTTTGAAAGAGCAAGGCAAACAAGTGAATTTAAGGATTCCAACCAAGCTGCTCATGACAGAAGGAGTACACAGTGCTACAAAGCCATTCCAACAGAACTCTATGCAGCAACAGTTTCACCACAAAGAAAACACGGGTGAAAAGGAAACAGAAAGAGACAACCCAGAAGAATGGAGCTATAGTAAGTCATAAAAGTTGAATTACAATTTTTTCCAGTATTTGTAATACCACGAGTGCTCTGTCACCGTCATTTCTCATCATTGCAGTTCATTTCCCCACTCCTAAACACTGTGGGCCTAACTGAAAATTCCTACTTGAGTACAAGCCAGTCAGTGCAAGAATTTAACAAATCTGAACACATCAAATTATTCAAATAATAGTTAAAATCCTCCTTTTCTCTAAATAGCTTTTTTTTTGAATCTCTTATTTACAGCTTGAAGCCTCAATATCTTTGTTCACTGTCCGTTTTACCAATCAAACAATACCTGCCACAAAAAAGAAAGTTAAAGATTCACAGAGGAATGTTTTCTTTAGAGGAAGGCTCACATAATTCCACTGCCATTTCTGTGTCAAAGGAAAAAAATCAAACCTAACCAAACAAAAAGCACTTACTTTTTTTATCAAGTTCAGCTAAACCTATTCAGAAAAATCAAGACAACTGGGGAGTCCTAGCTCATCCTGCCCCTACCCAAAAGAGTGAAGATATTGGGTAAAGAGCCTCTAGACCAGAATGGGTTTTGTCCACAACTGTTCTGGTTGCTCAAATGCACCTGAAGTCAAGTTACTGCCAATTTGTCTTTGTCAGTGTTTTAGCTAAGTGTTAAAATAAACCAGGAAAAGATGCTCCATGGAAAAAGGTCCCAATGGGATTATTCGATGAGACTCCAAAAACAAAGGGAGGCTCGAATAACAATAATTGAAAAAACAACAAAATAGCAACTGTATTAACTGAACTATTCCTGAAATATGGAGAAAAAATTATACTCACACAGTCACTCTCAGTTCAGGAAACTGCCATTTTTTTAGAGTTGATACTGTTTGTTGCCTGTGGCAATGTGTACAAATTCTTACTGAACCCCACCATCCCTCTGCTGTATGGTTTCACTGATAACCTCACCACAAACATCTTAACAATTTAGTTAATACAGTCCTAAATAGTTCAAGAAAACTGAACACATGGAATCATTCCTCTATCTGCTCCTTAATTTCTCCCGTGTTTCTAGTTGCTCACCAATGTCACTGCTCCTTTTAAAAACTATTTATTTAAAGCTTTCAAACTTCAGATCTTCCTAACTTCAGCAAGAAGCACCAGTCAACTGTTTATGGTTTGTCTTATGAGCAATTTATTTTAACAATACGGCTGAGTGAAACCCAAGTGAAAGTAAAATTTATACAGACAGAGCTGGGGAGTAAAATAAAAATAAACTGTTTTGAGAAAACACAACCAGTATATGTGTGCCCAATAATTAGAAGATGATGTCTGCATGGAGGCCCCAAAACTTCCTGTTTAGTCAAGCACTCAGTATTATGAAATAATACACAAGCAACTTCCCAGACCCTTCACTTCACATGAAAACATTTGTGGGGTTCTAATCTCAGCAACATTAACACTGTTCTGGTGAGGATATAGGAAAAGCAGCACACAGGAGAGACTTGAAACCTGATGACTACACACGGGAATAAAACGGCAATAAAATAGGAAAAGTTCTGAAGTTACAGCTGGAACCTGGCTTTGCTTGCGAGGAAATGACATCAAAACTATGCCAGAAGCACATTAAGACCTGGAAGTTAAATCCTCAAAGCTTAGGAAAAGCTGGAGTTCGCTCATTTGTCCACACACAGAGCTTTTATTTACAAAGCTATTTTGCCCTCACGTCCCCAGCATTCCTGTCTCATTAAAAGAACAAGGACAGAGGATGACTGCTGCAATAAAATAGATTTTTCGCTCAAGACTACATAAAATATAAAAAAGAAACCACTGAAAAAAACAACCCTTGTTCTTAGCCTTTTATGCAGAGAAGGCATTCCTCTGAGGGCATGCTGATTGCCAAGTTCATTTCTATCACTACCAGCAGAGAGGTGATTTGCCCATGATAAAGAAGGAGTAAAGGTGCTCCTCTTACTCCAAACCAGAGCTCATGACAGCTCTAAACATTCTGGTCACTTAATGAGGACAATGTCAAATTCACCTGTTCTTCAAAAATCAAACCAGGGCTAATGCCAGCATTTCCTAAGCTTACAGGGCCTTGCTCTGCAGCCTCAGAATGGTTTTTTACAGAGAGCAGCAGCAGTTGATTTTCAACAAGGGTCTGTCCAAATACTCAGTGTAATTGACTGAGGGAACTAGAAAATTATTTACTGACAGCAACTGATTCTTTCTTCATTAAATTTTCCTACAATTTAATGCTAGCTGCTTAACCGCCCACATTTTTCCACATTCTGCACTCCTTTCCAAAGACTGGGTTTTACTTAACAGCTGGAGAATTCCTTAAACTCATCTCCAAACACAAAGAGCTCAGGCACAGTTTACACAGTTCTTGTGGCTACTGCATTTTAGAGCATTTCTAAGGAAAAAATGCCACAGGACTTAATGGACAAATAGCTATGATATATGGTCAAGAAGAATACAGGCTGCCATTTGAATTTCAGATGACAAGGACAGTTGGCAGTAAAAATGAATTGCACACATAGATACAGAAAATCCTTCAAGTTACAGCTGAGACCCAAACATGAGAGCACATTTCATTCTCTAGGTCACAATCCAGCAAGGCACTGAAGATGAGAGCAACACCACAAATCTGAGTAGTCCCACATAATTCAGCTGCACATGGTGTATCACCACAAGCACACTGAAGTGCTTTGCTTTATTTAAACTGCAGCTATCAAAACACAAGTCATGTTACACTTGAGTTTGTCAGGTTTGTAAATTATTATCTTAGAAGACTTTAGAGACCTTTTTATCTACTAAAATATTCTTACTTTTGAGAATTAACCTGCTAGCAATGAAGAGGCTAATGTACTTTTTCCTCTCTCTGTAAGCTGCATTATTCTATTTTCAATATGGAAACACGGTTAGCCAGTTTTGCTTTTTCCTTCATAGCACTCTTAGATGCTCTTTTGATACATATAGATATATACTGCTATAAAGTTTACACTCTAAACGGTAGAAGTGTACTTCATTGGAACTGTCTGTCAGCGAAAGAAGTTTTTATTCTGTTGTTTTAGTCACATATAAACACCTTTCGAGAAGAGCTGTTAAAAAAATCTGAGCAACTGTTTCATGTATTTATAAACACACTCTGTTCTGTAGACTCCAACAGGCAGCTGAAATATCCATTAGTGAATTGTACTGGTATTTGTGTTTAAACACAAACAAAATAAATAAGAAAAAAGATAGCAACCTGACAGAAATCTGTAACTCAGTATGTGGTTTAACACAGACCAGAGTTCAGCACACAAATACAGAAAAGCAGACCTTGCAGCAGTAGCTTCACACCAGTAACACCCAGTGGTTACTGCCTCTACCCAGGAACAAAAATCAGCCTATTCACTCCCATGGTATCACCCTTGCTTTCTCCTCCTGCCCTGATTACAATTCCCTTGGCCAAAACATTCTTCCCAGTCTTAAGAGTCAAGTGATTTACTCTAGAAATATTAAATCTTATTAAATGCTAAATTGTTCCTTCACAGACAGAGAGCAACATAAGGAAGCTCCAAGTAGAAAACGTTATCTCCACTGTGATCTGCACCACATCATGGCTCAAACATATGAATCCTCCCTTAAAACTATTTTTTAGTGCTAGTGAATGGAATGCACATAAAATGCCATAAAATGTACATTTATGCACGTTCTCTGGATCTTCTATATATCCTAAGAACACTGTCATTTTTTCAGGGATTACATACTGTATACACAGACTTGATACTTTGCATTTGCCATTCATTCAATGAAGAGGACTGTAGTTAAGCATATGTAAATGTTACAGAAGTTTATTTCTTATCCTAGTATTCTAAACTGAAATTTGGATCATGTGATTAAAACTACAGAGATCAGTAAGAGTTCAGCAACCAAGTATTATCCAAAAAGAGATTAATTTCCAAAAGAACAAATGAGACTACAAGTTGTGTCATTTCGAATGAAACAGATCATACATCAATTTTTTAAATAAAAAACTACAAGTCAAGTACAATTTATGAGAAAAGAGGAGCAAAAATTATAAAGGTCCACATGCCATAGTAAGAATAAATGCAGTTTGGCTCAGGTTTAACTATGATAAACCACTATTGTCTTGACTTCAAACATTATTACTATTCAAGTCTTTAAAATGTCTCTGGTTTGCAAAGGTAAAATGAAAACAGTTATTTTACAGTAATTTCCATTCTAAAACTTGTTTATTTATTAGCACAACCTGCATCATTCCATCACTTTAATTGCAATGCCGTTCTGCTTAGCCAATTACGTAAGTATTTTGTACACCAGAATTGACCTGAACACATAAAAATTAAGCCAATAGCAATGTCAACATTTTAGTAAGAAATATGCTATTCTTAAATTATTTATATTTAGGTCATCTTGTAAAAGCAACTGCTTTAGATTCCCTAGTTCCACTAAAAACGAAAAGTGCAAGAAGATCTCTTATTGACAGCTGCATTCAAAAACATACCAGTTACATAAGTTTGCAAATTATACTGTGCCAGAGTTAAATATCTAAGCATTTTAACGACAGTTCTCAAAATGCTATCTCAGCAAGAATGACTCAACTCCACTGTATAAGCTGCACTCCAGATAAGAAGCAACCAGCTTGATTTTATAGAAAAAAAAAATCAACCCAAACCAACTTTTTAGTATTCTGCTTTAATTCAAATTGCTCTGAGTGAGTTCTGCTTGTTTGGACCTGCAAGCTTCACCAGTCATTTGGCATTTCCATCTCTCCTCGCTTTCAACAAAAGTATCCCGAGCATACCTAGAGACAGTTAAGGAAATACTTGGAAAACAGGTATAGTTTTCTACTGCACCTCCAGGGGAGAGATTTACCTGACAACCACCAAGCAGAGGACTAGACCTGCAAACCAGAGCTAGGCCTTGCTTGTGTATGAGAAGAACACGGCTGTGCCAGAGGAGAGTGAGAGGACAGACAAACTCTCTTCATGTTCATCCGAGGATTTTAACAAAGATCTCTGTGAGGAAACCACTAATAACTGGCACGATGCATCAGCAAGTCTTGTAGCCCATCTCATATACAAAAGGGAGAGCCAGAAAGGCCTGGGAGTGAAAATTTTAGGAGTAGCTAATGCCGGTGCACCAATCCAAGCTGTTGTCCTTTAACACCTTCCCTTTGAACGCTGCTGTGATTGGATAGGTACAGTGCAAAACTTCCCCGGCCCACGTTTTCTCTGATGTTATTCACAGAAGAAACTATGAATAGCAACAGATGGGAAGCTATCAGAGAAGAAATGTGGCTAGAAATTGCACAATTCTTGGTCATTTGGCAATTCACTCAGGGTCCTGAGTAACAGTAGCCATCCAGCCCTAATTCCATCAGTACTTCACAAAACCTGCTTCAGCCACCTAATCTCTGAAACAGCTCAGGAAAGTGCTACAAGGGCTTATATATGGAAATTCATTTCCTAGAATCACAAGACTTAGAACTTCTACTTCATAAATTAATTCTGCTTACTCTGATGCTAAGTATCACAATCTAAGGAAAACATATCACCTACCTTCTTTCCAGCTACTGCTTTCATGATCTAAAACTGCCTTCTGCTTAAAAAAATAAAAATAAAAATTTCCTTTTGATAAAATACCTTAAGGACCTTAAACTTTAAGGTTACCACAGAGGCCACCCCAGTGCACAGCACTTTTCCATTTGACAGAAGATACAGCTCCAAAAAATTTAGCTTTTCCCAAGTGCTACTGTAAACTTAAACATTAGTTCTGTACCCACAAAATTTTGCCATCCACATGGCAACACTAAGAAGAAATATTTTAATCGTACCAAATAAATACAAGTACATATCGAACAGATGTCTGCAAAATCAATTCTCCTGAAACTGTCAAGCTGTTGTACCACAGCTACTAGAACACAATCTAATGTAACAAAAAGCTGAGACCTATGCTCAGAACCGCTGGCATTTCACACGCAAGCCCAATTACCCAGCACATCGGCGCACAACTTTCTCACCGAGGACAGCATTTTCCTCCACGGACTTTTACCACGCACGCCGTGGCAGAGCACAGATCGTCAGCGCAACCTTTGCTCACGACATTGTTTTCAAAGGCACCGAAATCTCTCACAAACTTTAAACGCCCGAAAGGCGTTGGCGAGGGAAAGCCGCCCGCTGCCTCACAATGTCACTATTTGGGGAGCGCTTGATGCTCCGACCCCCACCAGGGTGGGGTGCTTTATAAATAGATGCGTGTTGTTGTTTTTTCTTTTTTTTTTCCTTTTTTTTTTCCCATGTCAGCGCCGTGCCCCGAGCGTTAGGGTGGCGATGGGAGAGGAGGCTGTTTATAGCCTTTATTAAATGAACTCTGGGCGAGGAAAGGAGGGGGCAGGGAGAAAGGGAAAGCTGCTGCTCCTACCTGAGCCAGGCCCAGACCCCGCTGCTCACCCTCCTCCCGCTTTGCCCGGGGGGCTGCGGGGACACCCCCACCCTCAGCAGGCGCCTGCAATGCAGGGGGCTCCCGGCAGCGGCATCCCAGCGGGATCGCTCCCCCCGTCCCCTTCCCCATCCATCCATCCATCTCCCTCCCTCCGNACTCGCACTGCGCTGCCGCCGCCGCCCCTCTGCGCAGGCGCGCACGCCGCAGGGGAGGGGAGGAGGGAGCGCGCGCGCGCGCCCCCGCGCCCTTTCCCTCCTCGCCGCCTCCCTCCCCCGTTAAAAAAAAAAAAAATAAAAAAAAATTAAAACATCCCAAAAAACCGGCAAATGGAGCTTTTCAGATTAAAAAAGAGTAAAACAAACAAAAACAAAAAAAGGCGGAAAAAAAAAAGAGCAGCACCCCGGCAGGGTACCCGGATGTCGGACGGAGCAGGGCCGTTACGGGTATTACATCACCCTCCGCCCCGGGTCCCGCGCCGCCCCGCGCGGGGCGGTGACGTCATCGGCCCCGCCCCTGGCCCTGAGGGGGAGAGGCTGGCGCGGGAGCCGGGGCGGGTGTTCCGCATCCCGATCCAAATCGCCGTCCCAATCGCGATCCAAATCTCGATCCACATCCCCATCCCGGTCCTGTTCCGGTTCCAGTCCGGATCCCGGTCCTGGTGCGGTGGCGGCAGCAGCTCAGCCCACCTGAGGACGATGGAGCGCACAGTGGGTCCCGAGGCGCTGGCGCGATCAGCCTCGTCTCCCTGAATCACAGAATCGTTTAGGTTGGAAAAGATCTCTGGGATCATCGAGTCCAACACCACCGTGTCAACCACTGAGTGCCGTGTCCAGTCGTTCCCTAAACACCTCCAGGGACGGTGATTCCATCACCTCCCTGGGCAGCCCATTCCAATGTCTAATCACGCTTTTTGTGAAGAAATCTCTCCACGTGTCCAACCTGGCACAGCTTGTGGCCCTGTCCTCTGCTCCTGAGGGACTCACACTCGCCTGAATTGGAGCCCCACAGGATTTCCCGCTGGAAGCACAACCGCTGGCAAAATCAGCAGCGGATTACCAGTAATGAACACATAATGGGTTTAATAATCCCACGGGTTTCAGCCCCCTTTGATGAAGGCTGGCCTGTGGACAAAAGGCATGGGAGTGTGTTCATGAAGCGACTCCCCCATCAGCCTGCGGGGAGCAAATGGAGAGGAGAAGCTCTTGGACAAACCTCTCCTTTGTCTCAAGGAGGGGAGGAAGATGCTCAAGGAGGTTGTGATGGGAGGGGGGTGATTCTGGGAGGAATGGCTGATTCCAGCAAGCCAGGGTTAAACCTTGTGGCTGGAGATTTCTGAGGTGGAGTGGGTGCCAGGAGGAGTGCTTCAAGGAGAGCATTAGGAATGCACGGTAGCTCTGAGGATGTGAAGAAGGAATTGGATACAGAGATGCTGAGGACTGGGAAAGGTGAAGTGGGTGCTTGGTATGGTTGTCTAGATAGTTTCCATCTTTAAAAGTAATCGCAGCAAACAGCCATATGTTAATGGCTTTAAACTGAGAGTAGTTTTAGATTGGAAATTATGAAGAAATTCTTTACCATGAGGGTGGTGAGGCCCTGGCAGAGGTTGCCCACAGAAGCTGTGGCTGCCCCATCCCTGGAAGTGTCCCAGGCCAGGTTGGATGGGGTTTGAAACAACCTGGTGTAGTGGAAGGTGTCCCTGCCCTTGGCAGGATGTTGGAACTGGATGGTCTTTAAGATCTTTAAGGTGCTTTCCAAACCAAAGCATTCCCTAAACTGAACGTTCGGAGAGGTCTCCAATTGCAGGTTATGTTCCCACTGTCGACAACCATTAGTGCAGTTCATCAGTGACTCAGGCAGTTTACAGCAAAACCCTGCCAAGAGAGATAGAAGAGCTGTGAAAACTACAACCAAACCTCATTCCTCTATGGCTTTCCTGTGCTAGATGAACTGACCATGTTTTGGTACCATTTCCCATTGCTGCCTGTGGCTGGATGGAAGGTTTGGACCCAATCTCCCTGTATTCAGCCTAATCGTGATCCTTATCACGATACTGAGCACTGTTCAGTCCTGCTCAGTGTTCTGGTAACTATTAAGGGCCTTTAGTTTAGAAATTTCAGGCCTTTATAGTTAAATGCAGTAAAATTTGTTGGTGGAAGCAGACCTTTAGAGACATTTAAATGCAAGCCCTGACCCTTCCCTTCCCAAGATCACAGAGTTGTTCCTGCAGGCATGTGCCGTGTTTCTTTACCTTCTCCATTTAAAAAGAAATTTAATTTTTCACCCCTCTTTTCCACTTTAATAAAACTCTTCTAGCACTTCAAATTATATACAGTCATAGATTTCATTTTGATTCCATGTTAGCTACATCCATGTTTTGAGTGCTTTTTTTTAAAAGTAAAACTGAAGGAAAACATGGCCCTGTATCTTTTTGGCGATGCCCTCATTTTAAGCTGCAAGAATGTAATGACAGCGGAGAGTTTGCTGCTCTCATTTGCTATTTATACACTTTTCAGGGAAATTGGACTAAGTCAAATTACTACAATATTTTCTTAAAACATAACTTTTATTTAGCTCCCTGGATTTGCTTGGGCTGTTGCACTGACAATGACAATAAATATTTACAAGAAATTCAAGCATCACTTTTAATTAGGATAAAACAGCTGTGTATATAATATCCCTCTACTAAATGTATTTGTAGTTGATAAGACTACATCTCCTAGTGTGCAACTATTTATTTTCTCTTTAGCTGTACATCAAGTTCTGATACAGATGGTTGGGACCTGTAGTCACCACACTCATTAGCACCACAGTAACAAGAACCATTGTGAAACTCAACTCTGTATCATAAATCATTTATGAGTTATTGAGAAGGATCATATTTCACTGTTTGGAACAAGAAAATTCTTTTAGCATTATAGTCATATTTAAAATGATATGCTGATCCTCAGCCTATTTTTAGAAAATATTATTTTGGACAATTTTAATTCTGTTTCCTGTTACAGCTTTTAAAAAGTCTTTAGATGGATGGTAATTGCCAAGAGTATTTCTAAAAAAAACCATAAACCCCTGTGTACCTAAATAAACAGGTTTTTGTCACCAATGCACACTCAGTTATTGCAGGCAGAAGGATGACTTTGTCCTGTCTATTCATTAAAACTCAATTTAGAAAATTCCACCCTTAGCCCGATGAAGCTGTTCCCAATGACATCATTTCCCATAAAAAGAGAAAATGGGACCTCAGTTGCTACTGGGGTCACATGGCAGTGTAACTGCACTTTGGAATCAGCTTCCCTTGCAGGGGCCATATTCTGTACGAGCCTGCTGTAATCTCTGCATGCTGTATTGCCCAACATCCCTTTCAACGCTTCCTGGTTTAATAGCAGTGATTAAACTTCTTTTATTGTAAGGCATAGCATGAAGTATCAGTTTTGTCTGTGTTTGCCTCAAACAGGGACTTCTTTTAATACCAATGTCACAGAATCACAGGATCACAGGATCACAGAACAGCCAGCTTGGAAAGAACCTCTGAAGATCACCCAGTCCAACCCCCTGCCAAGGCAGGGTCACCTGGAGCAGTGACACAGGAATGCATCCAGGTGGGTTGGAATGTCTCCAGAGGGGAGACTCCACAACCTTCCTGGGCAGCTTGTTCCAGTGCTCTGCCACTGTCAGTGTGAGAAGTTCTTCCTTATGTGGTGGTGAGCCTTGTAGTGTTTTAGTTCATGGTCTTTTCTTCTCATCCTGTCTCTGGGTACAACCAAAAAGAGTCTGGTACCATCCTCATGGCATCCACCTTTGAGATATTTGTATGCATTGATGAGGTCCCCTCTCAGTCTCCTCTGAAGTAAACAGGCCCAGCTCCCTCATCTCTCCTCATAAGAGGGATGCTTCAGGCTCTTGATCATCTTTGTGGCCTCTGCTGGACCCTCTCCAGTGGCTCCTTGTCTTTCTTGAACTGAGGAGACCAGAATTGAGCACAGGGCTCCACATGTGGGCCTCGCCAGGGCAGAGTAGAGGTGGAGGATCACTGTTGTAACAGTGAACTGTTGTATTGCACCATTTAGATTTCTTGACTTCTCAGAGAAAAAAACTGAACTTCTCTCATCTGAAACCTTCATTTCATTTTCCCTTACTTACTGTCCCTGTTCCTCCTCTCTTTTATGATCTGCCATGAATATCTGATGTAGGTGGGAAATAATACATTTCAAGTTACTCTGCAGCCTAAAAAGCTGGTAAACTGTGGGGTTTTGTTTGGAAAAGAATTTGTATCACCTGGTAATACTCATCTAAATATTAGATGTATAATCAAGCTGTTGTCCGGGTTGCCTTGGTTTGGTGGAAGGAGACAGGTGACCATTACTGTCATGTTTTTGCCAGTGCCTGGAGCAGGTTGGGTGAGTCCTTTGAAGGTGACTTTTTTCTCTTCTGTAGTTTCTGTGAGTTCAGAAGAAGCTGAGATGACTACTTAGACTAGATCCTTAATTTTTAGATAGCTAAAATTAATTCATTACCTTAGATCTTAGAGATGCTTAGAGGTTATCTGCAGAAATCTTCATATTAATGATATGTATGACCTGTAATAGTGGGATGTTGCCATAACTTCATGTTTGGCTTGGGAAGTACTGATGCCCTGCCCCATCCCTTCTCCAGGAGGCTGCACCTATTTTTTTGGAATCCCAAAGCCAGATGGATGATTACCCTGCAGGCTTTCCATCTTCCTGGTGCTAATCCTGCAGCACCCTGGTGTGATGGCACCTGTAGGGATCTGCTCAGGCAGCTGTGCCTTTGGGAACTCCAGAAAATGCTGGCACTGTGGTGATGATTAATAATCACATGATGTTTAAATCATCAAAAAGCACACACCTAGGGTGTATCNATATAAAATATTATTAATATTCTAAAATATTGGGGAAGGGTCATCCCTCCCTTTTTCTCTTTTTTTGTATATGAAATATGGGAAAAGCATGGCATCTCCCAATTTCTTCAAAAGCCCAAACATGACAAAAATCCAGGCAGCTCAGGAAGAGAATTGCAGTTTATGGAGGTTTTCAGAGCTCATCTGCAAAGCACCTGCATTTCACATGGTTCTTCTATCTGTAGCAAAATGCCACCAAAGACCCAGTGGCTAGGAAAATTTGCTTTTCCTGTGACATGGGGAAATTAAAAAAGAATGTCAATATAGTCTACAGGAATTTTAAAGAAAATGAAAAATGGGGGGAAAGAAGAAAAACATTTAAACAGTGATTTTTTTCCCCCTGCCTCTAGAATCTCTACTGCCTTGGTAGCTGAAATGGAAAAGCCTTGCTAGAAAGGCTGTGTGTCCTGAACTTGTAATGGAAAAAGGGACGAAATAACCACGTTTGATGTCTGAAGAAGTGCTGGCATGGCTTGGCTGGCTGTGCCAATTCATTCTGGCCCCTGTCCCTGAGCTCTCCACCAGTTTCTCAGCAGTACAATGCATATGGTCTCTTTGGGACCATCTGTGCTCCTCCGCAGCACAGAAACCATCAATCAGCTTAAAGCCACATTAGGAGACAGCATAAGTTGATTTGAAGTATTTAAAAGGCTGGAGCACATTAGTACACACCAGGACTCCAGCAGGGATACCTTCCACAGTTCCTTCCAGCATGGAGGGATACACTTCATTTAATCTTCATCACTGGACACCAAGAAATGTCTTTGTCTTGGTATTCCATTTCTCAAAGTCTGATTCTCTTGACAAGATCTTCTTTTGCTGCAAGACAAGCTGTGGAGAACACCCAGAATACTTTATCAGCCAGGCTTTCGCCTATTCTGTTTATTAGACTCTCTTCTCTTTTCAAAATGTGAGAGAAGTTGCTGGTTTTGTTTGCTCCTGGTCGGTGCAGGGAGGCCTCACCGTGTCCTCACTGGAGCCGGTGACAAAGCTGCCACTGACCTCGGCGTCGCAGGATCAATCCCCCAGTCATTAGCGCGTTGTAAAAACCACTCTTAGCCAGCCAGTTGTAATGGGCCTGCCCACAATTGCCGGTTGTTTAACCTAAGAATTAGCTTAGCAATCACAGCCGAAATTACATGAGAGACTGACGATGCGTAAGAATACTTCATCCTGAGTCATCGAGAGTCTTATGATGCTCTTAAGGGGTTTATGATTATTAACATCCAGGCAAGAGACTCTGAAATTTGATAAAGACTAAAATTTCCAGACGTGAGGGAGATTAGTTGGGATGTAAGGATAATAATTATATTCTGTAAACTACTTTTTTTTCCCTTTTGTTTTACCAGTCCTTTTCTTCTCTCAATATGTAGTCATCTTCTTTGTACAACCACACACACAACTTATGCTTTGCTATGTTCATTCACATAAATGTGTTTAATAGTTGTCTTTTTTAAGAAGCTGTTAGCTGGGACACAGCTGAGCAGATGATTTTTTTTGTGTCAATTAAACAGTTAAATTAAGCTAAAAGCAACATGTCCGAGTCAAATAACCAAGGCAGGGAGATATTTAAAATCTAAGCATTACTCAGTATTTTGAAAAATAAGTTTTCCACAGTACCAAGGATTCTGGAGACTCCTCGATTTACAGGATAATCCTGGTCTGGAGCTGGATTTTTGCCACTTATTTTTTTTATTTGACAGGATAACCAAAGTTTAAATTTAGTTTCATTACATAGGTGCTGAAGGGGTATGACTAAGAAGTAAAGACATTGTTTCATGTTTGCTGGCATAAGGGATATGGTAAAAATGGATATGAGATCACAAGTTCCATGTGTTGGCTTTCTTAGGAAAGCAAAACAAGCAGCAATTTGAATTTTTAGCATTTTATGACAACCCTTACCCTGCAGTGACAGTGTTCTGTTTTGTTGGGGATGGTGCATAACAAAATATTAGCAAAACAACAGGGGCCATTATGAAAAGAAAGTGCTCGTTGTGCATTTTAAACCCAGAGGTATCAGGAAAGGAAGATCTGTATTGCAGGTCACATTAGCGTACATTCTTTTGGAGAACATTTAAGATGCAGCTTCATATCAGAGGATTACTCAAAACATGGATGCTACTTGGAGATAATCCAAGTCTCCACCCTAACCAGAAAAGTATTCTTCCTTCTCAGGAAATTTCAGTTAATCCAAGGGATCAGGACAGCTTCTTCTTGAGGGATTGTGAATGTGATTTCTTTTAAGGATTTGAACAAGTTTGTTTCCTTGCTTGTTTTCTTTCTTTGTAGTATATGACTCCCATATTTATTAAAATAAATTTATGTTTCTCTTCTCTTTGTGAGTGTAAAGGCATTCACTATGTTTTTACAAAGTCATTGGCCTTTTTTTCATTTTTAACCTTCATAGGAATAATCAAAATAATTGGCTAGTACTTGACATTTATTGTGTTGTAATTACTCCCTTGTGTTGTTTTTCTCTGTTTCATGTTGAAGATAAATAATAGGATCCCTTATAAGAGACAAATAGGGAAGGAAGAGGGAAAAAGCTTGTCTTACAAAGAAAAATGATGAGGTGAAAAAGGGAAAGCGGTGGCCATGGTAATTCACAGTAGTCTGCTGAAAACAGGATTGGAACCATTAGCTCACTCTACAGAGGTCACAGGATTGCCATTCTATGATATAAATTTCAATTATTGTAGACAGTGTCTCAACATGAAAGCAGCAGTTGACCTGAGCTGAACCCACGTTAGACAAGAGGCTCATTACCAATAACACCTGGCAAATGGGAATTTTCCTGCAAGTGCAAACTGAAAAGTGGAGTTACACCCCCACAGAACACGGAGCAAACTCCTGCTCTGCTGGTGACCCTCTGGGCGGGATTTGTGACTTCTCAAAAGAGAGCAGTTCTCATCTAACTGCAGAGACAACCTATTGAGAAACTCATCGTTTAAAAAAAAGGCAATTTCTAGTGTCACCTACAAAACCAAAGTTTATTATCTTTTCTGAACATGAATCCTAAAAGCATTGAAGTTGATCCAGTGCCTTTCAAGTTAAGCTCAAGATTCCCACTGACTTCAGTGAGTCTGGATTGGGTTTAAATTTCTTATTCACTCATTAGAACTGTCATAGTAACTTCCATCAGGCTAAGCTGGATTAATGATCCTGTAGTCACTTACCATAAAATCATGGAATTTTTGGTTGGAAGGGATTTCTGAAGTCACCTGGTTCAATTCCTGGCTCAAAGCAGGTCCAATGAGGAGTTGCTTAGGTTTTTGTCCAGCTCAGCCATAGAATCTTGGCATATCCTGAGTTGTAAGGATCATGGAATCCAGATCCTGACCCTGCACAGAACAACCCCAGGAATCCCACCCTGTGCCTGAGAGCATTGTCCAAACCCTCCTTGAGCTCTGTCAGCCTTGATGCTGTGACCACTGCCCTGGGGAGCCTGTTCCAGTGCCAGCCACCCTCTGGATGAAGAACCTTTTCTTGATATCCAGCCCAAATATCTTCGAGAATGGAAATCTCACCTGACTGGGCACTTGTTTTTGTTTCCCACCAGAATTTCCTGTGTTATAATTAGTGTTGTCTCTTATCACTGTGTATCTCTGAAAAGAGTCTGTGATGGAAGGCAGCAATAAAACCTTCCCTTATCCTTCTGCCCTTACAGCTGAACAATGACAGCTCTCTAAGTCTCTCCACCTTGGTTGGCCTCCACTGCACTTTCTCCAGTACTTTCAAGAATTTGCTTACCCAGGGCAGGTAACAGAAGGCTGCTTAAAGAGCTTTGATTTAAATACCCGTGGCCAGGATCTTGCCTGTTGCTGTGACATGTGAAATGCTTTTAAACATAATTAAAAGTCCTGCAAACCCATGCAAAATTAACCATTATTGTCTTTTGTGACTCTCCTGAACATCTTTGGGTTGACACCTGCGCTACCACCCTTTTCTGCCTGATCCTGTGCAATGCAGGAAGCATTTTTAGGTGTTGGTATTAGTTAGAGCAGTCTTGGAGCTTCTTTTCCTTGGTTTTGGATAGCAGAAAGGAACTCCTGGAATATCAGGTGCACCAAACTTCCCTTCTCCCAATGCCAGTGTGTCCTGTCCTTCACCTGGTTAAGAAAGCACTGTGCATTAATTCACTTCTCTGACATCCAGGGATTTCCCCAGATAATCAGATCTGTTTTACAGTGGTACTGGAATGGGTGCTAATATTTAGCCACCTCCTTACCTATTTAGCTCCTTCAAATATGTTCTGTCCAAGCCGGACTGTGGCCTCTGGATTTTGTTAACTGAGATACACAGAAAAACCCCATCCCCAGCAGCCTATGCTTCTTGAGCTCCTTACATAATATCTTCATTAAAATGCCAATCACAGGGTGCTGCTAAGAGCCAGATCAGGCTGGGATCAGCTTTTTAGGCCATGTTCACTTTTGGACTTTTTGCCTGAGAAATTCCACAGGTTCACATGCTTGATTATGCAATTATTTTCTTGAATTCATTTTAAAAACTGCCCCTATGCTGAGTTCACAGCCCCGAAGCTGATCTTCCTTGTGATTTAATCTCTGATAGTAAAAGGTTAACAAAGAGAAATCTGGAATTTTCTCTTAAAAAGGTTCATTGGTAATGAAAAATCCCTGGTATTTTGTGTTTTGCTTTGGGAAGACCAGCAGAGGGGGCCTAAGCCAGAGAGCAAACCCTGTCCCAGATTTGTGCTGGAGTTGTGAACAATATCAGTATAAAAAACCCAAAACAGCCCCACTTTATTTTAGTTCTCTATTAAAACAAAAGCAGAATACACCTATGAAAAGGAAGGGACAGTAGCTGTCTTAGGAAAACTGCACTATTAAGAGGCTGTCCAAAAAGTAGTACTAATTATTAAGGAAAAAAAAATTGTCAATTAGGAAAGAAATTTTAATTATATGATTCTGTCATTGGCTAACAGCTACTGAAGGACTTATTCCTTGAAGTATCTTTTTTTGGAAGACATTCCCTCCACAAGCTACTCCTTAAATTACCTCTGTGTCAGGAGATGGAGGAAGAAAAATTCTTTCAGTGCAGGATTTAGAGCAGGCTCCCAACGTATGTTCCCTGGCCACCCCCACGGGGGAGATTTTTTCTGCTGACTATTGCAGGTGCCCAGTGAGGCAAAACTCTGCAGAATCAGCCTGTTGGGAATACTACTTTTCCTCCTCCTACCCCTCACTCACAATATTCAATGTTGCAAGAGAGAAAGTTTTCCCTGCTCCCTTTGAGTAATCCTTCCAGTTCTAGTGCACTGGGAGAGCCCACATGGGAAAAAAACCCTTCTAGAGTCATCACAGCAGATTTAAATGGAATAGATATTGTATATATACACATATGTAGAGATATATACATATATAAAATTCCAGATGTGGAAAGGGAATGCAAACCTTTCCATTAAATTTGGTGACCTTGGAAAAACCACCCCAAGCTGATAGACACAAAACAGGGACCTAAGAATCAGAGTGTAAATAACAATGATATTCTCTGCCTCTTCACCACGAGAAGATGATTTGTTCTGTAGCTAGAAAGCAAGAAAGCTTCCTTTAAAGCAAAACAGAATCAACAACTTCTATCTTGACTTCTTCTATTGTTTCTTTTGAATAATCATGAAGAATTATGTAGAAGTAATGTCACACAAACAAAACGCTATTATCATCAAATGGATTTTTCTTCAATTTACCTGAACATGTTCTCTATTTCTGTTATTTAAATAAACACAGGTGATTTAGTCACACCCCTAATGTAAACTAAAAAAAGTGTGTTATGAAAAGGAAATGGATAATATGACTCAAGGACTCTGGGTTCCATCACTGTCCCTTCATAATAAACAAATCTTATCTTCATATAGATGGCCCATCTCCTGCAAACAAGGCTGAAGTTTTTCTGGATTTCTCTTTTTATTATTTCTTTGTGTAAAAGTGCTTTTAATGTCAATAAACAGGAAGAGAAGTCTAAATAGAGTGGTGTGGAGGAATGTGCAGGTCTCAGGCAGACCTGAGTTCACCCTTATGTGAAGGACACATCTGGATCACTTCAGTCACAATAAAATATCCTGTTGGGTCGGGGGGGAGACTTGATGTGCAGGAATTCTTTGTCTGGAGGCAAACGTTGTCCTTTTAAAGTAATGTGTCTCTTTTAAACAAATACAGTTAATGCAGGTGTCAGTGAATGCTCCTAGAGCACTTTGCAAACAAAACTCAAAGCCAAGCAGTTTATCATCAGATTGAAAAGTCATGGATGTGAAATTGGGAAGAAGGGCAGGGCCAAGTGGAGCTGCAGGTGGCTGGGATCACTGCAGAGTTTTACTGCTTCAAACACAAGTGTCACACCAGGTGCAAAGTGGAAAATAGCTCTTGCTTCTTATACTGAGGAAATCCTGCCCAGGGTATGCCACAAAAAGTCACTGACCAACACCCAGGAATCATCTTCTGTGCCAAAAGATGCTCCTATTTTTGTCCTGGCTGTCTGAATAAGCATTGTCTTACCCCTGTGTATTTTATATTGCTATTTTGTATTTTTCTGTAATGCTCTAAGACATTTTTCTATATATTTTTCTGGTTTTTTTTTCTGAGGGAGCAAACAGTGAGGTGTAAGGAGGGGAGAGGAGGAGAGAATTATTTACTCACAGTAACACTTCACTTATCTAAACAGCTGCAAAGACTTGTGTAACCACCTTTGCTCCTTCTTTGCAAGTAAAGCAATCTTTGAGCTTTCTAGTACTGAGATCAGCTGGACTGACCTGGCTTGTGTGTGCAGCTGATGTCCCTCAGACATGCCCCACATTCCTGGGGACAATGCTTGTGTGCAAAGCCATACCAGAAATCTCAGAAAGAGACTGAAAGTATGGATGACCATATGCCAGTGTACAGCTCCACACCCTGGCCCTGTTTGACTGGCTGGTACAGATGCAGCTTACTCTGGCAAAAAGAAGTGCAGTGTCTCTGATTTACCATCTACTGCTTGGGAACAGACTGTGTTGAACTATAAAGCAGTGGCTCACAGCTGTATTTACTGTTTTACACATGGATAGAAGACCCAGTAATTCATCTTGTCCTAATTATTCAGCCTGGAGAAGGGGAGGCTTCAGGGAGTTCTAGGGAACCTTCCAGTGCCTAAAGAGGCTCCAAGAGAGCTGGAGAGGAACTTTGGACAAGGGCCTGGAGTGACAGGATAAAGGGGGATGGCTTTAAACTGACTGAGGTTAGATTAGAATTTAGGAAGAAATTCTTCCCTGTGAGGGTGGTGAGGCCCTGGCACAGGGTGCCCAGAGAAGCTGTGGCTGCTCCAGCCCTGGAAGTCTCCCAAGCTAGGCTGGATGGGGCTTGGAGAAACCTGGGATAGTGGAAGGTGTCCCTGCCCACGGCAGAGGGGTTGGAACTGGGTGATATTTAATGTCCTTCCCAACCCAAACCATTCTATGATTCTATGATGATTAGAATTTGACTTCAAGTTTTAAATTGATGGGAGCTCGCACACAAAAGTTTAACTAAACAAAGTGAAATGAAATGGATGCAAGTCATAAGCAAAATTGAGGAATGATTTGAAGGAAGAAAAGATGGGAGTTATTTTCTTCAAGTCTCTAAATTGCCTGAGAAAGGCAGCAGGCAGAAGGGGCTATGTGTGAAAAAACATGAAGGTGGAACAACATGCTGCTAAAAGCTGAAATGAGAGGCAATTAGGGGAGATAGGAATGCAGAGGCTTAAGTGCTGAAAACCCCAGAGACTTGAACTCAAGAAGTTTGGATGCAGAAAGCAGAGGAGCTTGTGCTGTTTGTAAGCAAGAGGAAAATTTTCATTGACATAGCGTCAGCAGAATTGTTCCTTGAATCAACATCAGATCACAATGATTGCCACATTTAAAGGGCTCAAATGGATGATTCTTACCTAGGATACAGTTTTAGGTTTTCAGTAAATGCTATTACAAAAGAGATTATACTTTCTGAAATAGTAATTTGTGGTTAAACAAGGTATAAAATAAAATCAAGAGAGGGAAGGTACATATCCATTGTCTGATCAGACAGATGGATGTAAGAAGTATTTTTGGCACTCTGTTACATTTACATGGGACTGTCTTTGCCTGGATGTGTGTTTGTTTCTCTCCTCTTCAGGCAACACTAAACCATACAGCACAGATCACAGTCTGAAGCAGATAGGATGGAGATACGGCCTTACTTCACTTGTATTCATTTTATAACAGATTCTCCCTAAAGTTTTGTTTTCCTAAACAAAGCAAAGAGCTTTTCTCCTTACAAAGTATTCTATTTTGTTCATGGTGAAACAGAAAATAGAAGAAGAGGGTGCTCTACTTACTGCTGTTCATTTTAGTGTTGTTGTACTCTCATAAATAATTGAGTGAAGTAGGTGCATTTTTCAAATCTATGTTTTACACAGACATTGAAATAATCTCAGATAATTGCTCTGGAGCTTTATTCACTCTAATGTGGACCAAAGAAATTGCATCACAGCACTGTGGAAAATACTAACACCCATGTGTCATAGTATTATTAACGGGGCTGGCAGCAAGTCTTGTGAGGCCCACCTTGTGAACGTTCCAAGAGGAAGCACTTCACCCATAAATCTGTGCAAAAGTACTCATTTTATAGAATCTCAGAATGGTTGGGGTTGGAATGGACCTGAATGACCATCTCATTTCAACCCCCTGCCATGGGCAGGGACACCTTCCACCAGACCAGGCTGGTCCAACCTGGCCTGGAATACTTCCAAGGCAGGGGCAGCCACAGCTTCTCTGGGCAACCGCATCATCCTCACAAGGAAGAATTTCTTCTTAATATCTAATTTAACCCTGCCCTCTTTCAGTTTAAAACTGTTGCCCCTTGTCCTGTCACTACATCTTTTGTAACCTTTGTGTTTCTTAGAAGTCCCTTTATATATTAACAGGCCACAATAAGGTATCCATGGAGCCTTCTCTCCTTCCAGGTGAGCAACTGCAACTCCCTCAGCCTTTTGCCACAGGAGAGGTGCCCCAGCCCACTGATCATTTTCATGGCCCTCCCCCAACAGGTCCACACCTTTTCTGTCCCAGAAATCCATAGCAGGACACAGACCTTCAATCTCATCAGTGCAGAGTAGAGGTGGAAAATGTGGGCTGGAAGATCATATTACTGGCTCATGTCTAATTTTTCACCCATCAGTATCCCCAAGTCTTTCTCTGCAGGACAGCTCTCAGTCCTTCCATCCCCCAGTTCTACTTCTGCACAGTCTCCTCAGTATTGCACAGCTGGGGAAAAAAATATATAGAAAGAGCAATCCAATCAAATCTATATTTCTGCCATATTGCTTTAGAGGCAGAAGGCAGCTTATCTTGCTTTTATTTACACTAAGTGTGTCAATATAATTTGTGTAACTCTTGAGAATAAGGCTCTTTATCATATTAGGTGCTGAGTTTAATTGACCTGTTATCTGCTGCCACTGACACAGCAGGGGAGCCTCAGCAAGGCTCACGGAGGGTGTGGAGCAAGACTGTGACCTCCCACACCAGTAACTGCTCGTGATTTTGTTTCAGGGCCTTGCACTCCAGCTCTACATTGGCTCTTGCACTTCCCAGCTGGAGTTAAGCACGTTGTGCAGATATCAGAATGTGTTTGCTGAACTCCAAAGTGCCATCTGCATCAGCCACAGGGCAAAGTGCAGCAGAGCTGTCACTTCTGCTGCTGATGTCCAGGTTGACTTTGGTTGACTTTTAAAAGCTGTTAGCAGTGATGGCCTCTTCAGAAAGTGAAAATTAGCTTCTCATGTGGAGACGAAGTTCAGGCACTATAAGGAGAAATTTTTTTTGGTCTTCCTTGGAAACTAAGATGATGGTCCAAGGGCTCCATTATGATGTGATCCTTTCAGAAATCATAGAATAGACTTGAATAGAAAATTCCTTAAGAATTTTTCCAACAATTCCTTAAGAATTCTCCCAACCTAGCTTGGGAGACTTCCAGGGATGGAGAAGCTACAGCTTCTCTGGGTAACCTTATGATGCACTTACCTATGATTAAGATAATACTAATGAGATCAGTGTATTTACTCTTTGTAAGTTGTAAAACAGCAAGAATGGACATTACCTTGTAAAGGATGTTTTAAATTTTCTGAGTGCTTTCCCTCCCAAGCTCAAGTTGACACCAAGCAGGAACTTCATGCCTGTCTCACGGCAGGACACAAAGTCTGCACTGATGGAGATGGGGCAGGTGTACAAATGCACAAAAACTCCCTGATTTAACCTTTTTTTTTTTTTTT
>VYZP01076523.1:39262-67788 GCA_013400635.1 Hypocryptadius cinnamomeus
CAAATTTTATGGTAATTCAGGAGGTGATTCATGAATTCTTTGCTCACTGGTGGAGCTGGAGCAGACTGAGCAGCTGCATGTGGTAAAGAGCCATCCTGTGCTGCATCTGCTGGCAGATCAGGGGCCTGAGCCTGCGAGATTTTGGGAACAGGATGTATGTCCTGTCCTACACAAGCTCTGCATGCATTTGTGTCATATCTGGTGAGGAGCCAGGAATTACTGTGGGTTACCCTTTTCATAGAGTCATAGAACAGTTTGGGTTGAAAGAGACCTCACAGATCATCTTGCTCCACTCCTGCTGCCGTGGGCAGGGATAGCTTCTACTATCCCAGGTCGCTCCAGGCCCCATCCAACCTGGCCTGGAACACTGCCAGGCATGGGGAAGCCACAGCTGCTCTGGGCAACCTGTGCCAGGGCCTCACCACCCTCACAGGGAAGAATTTCTTCCTAATACCAAATCCAAAATCCAAAATCCTCCTTTAGCTTAAGGCCGTTCCTGCTTGTCCTATCACTTTATGTCCTTGTAAAACATCCCTATCCATCCTCTTTTTGCATCTATACCTCCTCTTATGAAATACTTTGGTACATCAAAGCAGTAAGAACAGTTTTTCACCTCTGCACATAAGCACTAATAAGTCTGTCATTAAGAACTGTAGATGAGTGAGGTGATGACCAGAAATGCTGCAGTCCCTGGCGGTTTTAGTACTTGGGGGTACCCACCACCATGAATTTTGGAGCCCAAAGTCTGAAACCATGGCCAGAGTGGGTACATGTGAGAACTGGGTTCGCACTCAAGGGCAGCATTCCTGCAGGAACCTGGCCGGGAAAGAATGTGACCTGTCACAGGGGCTGCGGGTGGCTGCAGCTGGGCTGGAAGCCCTCGGAGAGCTCCAGAGGGGAGAGGAATCGCCGGTGTCTCGCAGGGACAGCCACGAGGCTCTCCAGGAACACGGGCACCGGTTTTTGTTCTCGGAGCAGTGTTTGGTCTCTGCACACCGAAGCCAAGCCCTGGACGCGGTCCCGCTGCCGGGGACGTGCGGTGGGCAGCGCTCTTTGCAGCGGGGAAAGGTCGGGCAGCCCTGGTTGCCCTGGGGGCACGGCGAGGAGGGGAAACAAAGCTCTCCGCTCCCAGAAACCGACCTTCACCGCCGGCGGCACGCTCGGCCTCTGCCCCACGGACCCCGCGCTTATCGCCGCAGCCTTGGCGGCCGCGGGGCCGGGCGGAGAGCGCCTCCCGCCGCGGGGGGAGCGGAGCGGAGCGGAGCGGAGCGGCCGGGGAAGGGAGGGGACGGGGGTGGAAGGGAAGGCAGGAGGGAGGGAGGGAGGGANGGAGGGAGGGAGGGAGGCGGGGAGGAGGCCGGCGCTGGCCGCGGGCAGCGGGGGCGGCTCCCGATAAAGGGGCGCCGTGCGGGTGGGCGGCGGTGCGGTGGCGATGGCGTGGGGGTGCGCGCTGTGCCTGGCGCTGGCGGGAGGGGCCCTCCTGGCGCTGCTGGTGCAGCTGCTGCGCTGGCTGAGGGCCGACGGGGACCTCACGCTGCTCTGGGCCGAGAGGTGGGGGAAGAAGCCAGGTAATGCCGCCCGCCAGCAGCCCCGCCTGGGGACCGCGGTGGAAGCGGGGGCGGGCGCGGGGCGCTCGGTAAAGGGGGTGGCGGGGAGCACAGGGGTGCTGGTGGCATCAGCTGTCCCCTGGGGGTGTCCATAAACATACCCCAAAAGTGTACTTTACCTGCCCTTTGCCTGGATAAGGCTCGTGGTGCCCCTCGTGCTTCCCAAAAAGCCGCTTCGGGGCACCCGCGATGTCCCGCGGGTCTGGGCCGAGGGCTGGCTCCTTTGGGCCAGAACTGCTTTGTTTTGCGCAGTTTCTGGGCAGGTTCCCGGTGCTGGCAGGGCCCCACGGAGCAGCTGAGCACGGGGATAGTGTGGAAGGAAGGCTCGGGAAGGGAGGAGGGTGCCTGGCCCGTGTGGCCGGGACGAGTGGCTTTGTAGCCTGTTTAGCTGCTGCTCCAGCCTGTTCTGCGATCTTCGAGCAGATATTGCCTTCACAGGGCTGTCGACAGCGTTTACGGTGAAGTAAACATGAGTATAAATAATGCTGGGGCTAGCAGGGTTTCCTGTTCTGTGGATTGTGCTCTGAACGGCTGCGGGGAGCAGCCCCGCACGCGATGCTGTCAGGGACTGTCCCTGCATCTCTGAAAAGTGCTGCCATGGTCACCTGCGGGACAAAAGTTCAATGAAACACTGTCACACAGGCACTTTCAGTTCTTACTCGTGTTGAATTTTCTATTCTGACTGCAATTCTCCCTATTTCTGGACCTAGAAACCTAGAAATCAAAAACCTAGAAATCATAGGTTTTGTTTGCTTAATAGAGGCTTTTGATCAGAAAAGGCACAAATTTGTGAATATCCCCCCTTAGTTTAGCCTGCTGGGGTGATTTGTGGCTGCTGTGAGCTGCTGGCTGTGGATGCTTTAGGTGGAAGTGGAGATTGGAGACAGAAGGAGGGATGAGAGGCACTATAAGATATCCCATGTGGGAATTGAAATGGGCTGTTGGGCTGAGACAGGGAGAAGGGACTGCATGGAATGAAGGTGGACCAGGAGTGGTGGAGGGAAGGTTTGAGCTTGGGACCATGATTCCTTAGGGGATGGTGGTGCAGCTGAAGTTTGGTGTGAGGAACAGCTGGAGAGAAGAGCAGGACAAAGCTGAGACATCCTTGTCTCCTGCTCTCAGTAGAAGCTTCCTGCAAACGTGCATCCTTTTCTGTTCTCCATGAGATGGACTAGCACAAGTAATGAAGCTCTAAAAAATACTGCATTTAAATCAGTGTGAACAATCTCTTATAGCTCTTTGAGTACTCAGCCCAAAGTTTTGTATGAACTCCATCAGAACATTCCCTTGCTGTAAAAAAACTGCAAAAAATCTTAGTGTGTGGACTTTGTAAAGAGCATGGAAAGAATTAGGGCAGAGAAGTGAGATAAATCTTGACTAATACAAACAGAATTGAGGTTTTGTCATGAGGGATCTATGTGCAATATACATCAAGATGTAGGAGGTCTCTTGGGTAGACAAAGTGTTATTTGAATGTAGCCTTCGGAACTATTGTACTCCTGGAAACCCTTCAAGTAATCTAAAAATTCACATGCAAAGACCAGTGTAGTGTAATTTTATGATGGGATTGTTTTAACATGTAATACAAGAAGAATCAGGCAAAAATTCATCAACATAAGAGGTCAGCTGTGTTTTGGCCACCTCCCCTTTCCCCCCAGCCTCTGTGCTTGTTATTGAGTAAAACATTTAACTGAAATGGTGCCATTTAACAAACCAGGTAAGAAAACAGAAGGGACAAACACTAGAAAAGATGTTTCGTGAAATAACTTCTCCCCTTTCCTTCTCTCCATATTGTGCATGTAATGTAGGGCACCTAGGTAAATAATGTGTGGATCCCTTAATTTTTAATTAAAGATGTTATTAGAGCTGTCACTCTTGCAGTCATTATGTTGTGTTATCACTTCTACAACATTATTATGGGTGTTGAAGTTCTTGGAGATGAAGTTATTTAGTAGAAAGTGGACTGATCTCCTGTGTTTCTTGTGCTATAAACTGTAATTACAAATAAAGGCCTTAATAAAATTGGCCTTGGTTCCAATTCAGTGATTCAATTCTATAGGGAAATTTGACTTTTGGATTTATTCATTGGCAGGTGCTGGATTGCTTCCCATCCTCTGAATATGAGTGTGGTCAGGAGAGAAGGATTTTTGGGTGCTGGATGCCTTTCCTTCTGTTTTGTGTTTTTCTGAGTGCACAGAAGTCACCCTAAACCCTGTGCTTTTCACAGGCAGCTTAATGTTATCAAGCTTAGGGGGAACCTTCCATGCATGAAAACCCTGCTCTTAAATTTAGGAATAATGGTATGATTCTTTAGGGCTCTGGAGTAGATGTTCTGTTTTAAACTTCCCCACTTCTAATCATTTTCCTGAAAGAAATGACATGGCAACCTTGTGCTATAAGAGCTATGAAATGTTGGAAAAAACTCTAAGCAGGACTACAAACCAACTTTTTGGGTTACTTGCAGTGCTAGCCAGTTCAGCCTCTCATTTGTTATGCCTTGTAGCACAGTAGTTAATAGTTAGTAATGGCATAATCTACTTTTATTTTTTAATTTGTCATGGTTAATTTTTAAACTTCTTTCCAGCAACAACAGGACATTTATTCTGGAGCAAAGTTGATGGTTTGGTACTTGTTCTGCACCAGCATTTGAGGTTTCCCATTGTGTTGACTCTCAGCAGCTCAGTGCTTGGAAACGATCAGCTCTGGGGAACTGGTGGGAAAACTCTCCTTATCTCAGTTAATTATTCTGTTCACAGAACAAGATCCTCAATAACTGCTGAGAAGCTGCCCAAGACAGGTTGGGAGCAGGGAAACTAAGTGGTAGGAGGAGGAAGCGGATTTGTTTTCAGTAGCAAGAGGAATGAGTGTGGTAAGCAGGGCTGAAATTACCTCCATGTGTTGTTTTGTTTGTGTAGTGTTTGTCTGCCTGGGTTTTCTGCAGGAAAAGAATGTTGTAGGAGAGGCAAACTCCCATATTTACTGTGTTTAATTCAATCAATTGGGAATATGTTGGAATAAAACTGTAGGGAAGGGGTGTGAATAAGCTTTACAGACAGCAGCCATTTGTTCTAATGATGAACACAGTGGATATTTCTACAACTTCAACAGAATCTCTTTCCACCTCCCTGGTTCATGACCTTAGAATACATCTCTCCTTTGGGAAGTGACTCCTGTTGCTGTTGTTAGTGTTTCTTGAAACAAGAAACTCCAAACAACCCCAAGCCACAAAAGCCAGGGTTTGGGAGGGATTTTTTTTGGCTGAAATGCAGTCAGCTTAAGAAAGGACAAATAATACTTTCTGCCAGCCCCATGAAGGCAAGCTGAGCTCTGACAGCCAGTCTTGAGTGCTCACTGCTTTTGTCTGAAGGGTGAAGGGTTTTGGTGCTGGTCTCTTTGTGGGACTTGTGTCATTAAGACTCCAAAAGTAGAAATTTGAAACACAGTGTGGTGTAGAGAGAACCAGGAACTGATTACTGGAGAGAGCAGGAAGTAAAAGCAGTCTCAGCCACAGTGGAAAAGGAGTATTTTTTTCTAAATTAAATTAGTGGTTAAATTTCAGTGAGCTGAAAAATACTACTCTGAGCCTTTTCAAAATGGAACTGGCTTTAAGTCTCAGGAACTGCATTTGGCTCTGATATTTGAATTATGCCTTGAAATCTTTCTTGGTTGGTTAGATGTTGGAATGCACAAACTTGAGAAACAGAGGGAAGAGCTCCTGTCAGCAGTGCTCTGAGTGAGTCAGATTTTCCCCAAGACTGATATTCACTATGGCTGATCTTGAGGAACACAGACACGTGCCAGGCAACGATTCCTTCTGGAAAGTGCTCTGATATTTGTGATCTTTCATCCCTAAATCATGTTCTGGAATTAGCTGAGCGATTTTTCAGCCACCTGTGGTATTGGATGATTTTGGGTGTAGGTCTGGAAAGCTGAGGCTTTTCCCAGTGCCCAGGTGTACCATGGAGTGGGAGTGATTGTGGACAAGTGGGAACAGGCATTGTCAGCAGAGCTGCAAACAGAGCAAGATGCTCTTCATTTTACTACAGGTTAAGAAAGCATGTCAGGGCAGGAGGTGGGGAATCCTTGTGTGAATTTACACCTTGGGAACTCTGTGTGCTGTGCCCTGGCCAGTGCAGGAGCTAACCTGCATCAGATGCTAAACAGAGTGGATGAAAACCCATTTGGGTTTTTGTGATTAGCTGTCATTCTGTTCAGAGAATTTTACTCAATCAGCAATTATTCTGGAACATTTTTTGGGATGAAACATTATTTGGAAAGACTTGCTTAGGCTTTTGTTTGTATTTGCAATACAGTAACTGTTTCCTGTCAATTCCAAGAATTCTCTTCCCCCTTTTCCTCTGAAAATGTTTTTGATGAGGTTAGTGGAATTGTTATGTGTGGATGGCCTGCAGAAATGCAATCAGATTCCTTCCCTCAGGTAAATAACCCGTGTTTATTCAGATTAGCCTTGGAACAAAGTTCAAATGGCAACAGAACAACTATGAACAATTTCACAACTGCATGTGACTAAAAAATAAAGAAGTCAGGATTTTGTAATACCCCCAAAATGAGCACATTTCTTAAAAGCAGCACCAGATTACACCCCTGCAGTGAGTTAGATGCTTGTCCTAGCATTGGCAATGTGTGAACTGCTGTCTTGATTCTTTTGATAGAACATGAACTGCGTGGCAAGGTTGTCTGGGTGACAGGAGCCTCAAGTGGCATCGGAGAAGAATTGGCTTACCAGCTGGCAAAGCTGGGAGCCTTGCTTGCCATCTCTGCCAGAAGGGAGGATGAGCTGCAGAGAGTGAAAAAGAAATGCCTTCGTAAGTACAACCTAGCACTCCACGCAGGCAGTTCCACCCTGGCTGGGCTGGAATTGCCACAGGAACACTAACCCACATATCACCAGAATAGATTTAATGAGGAAAGTCAGCTTTATACAGAGCTGGTATCTTCTCTTTGTGAGTGAGAAGCCTTTGTATAGACATGCATTTCAACTTCCTACATAAGCCACTGTTACCCAAAAATCTCATTCTCAGTTGCAAGTGCTCTTGTAAGATACTAGACTAAGAAATGGAATAAATACTGTGGGGAATGGAGGAAACAATCCCAGGGGTATCATCCTGTAAAGAACCAAACCACCTAGCTGCTTGCAGCTAAGAAATATTCTTTCTTCAGGTTTGTGCATATTACAGGCAGAGAGAAAAGTGACTTTGCTCTTCACAAAATGGACTAATAAAAATGTTCAGAAAAAGTTGTTCTAAGAATGTGGAAAAAGGAGGATCTCCTGTAATCACGAGGAAAAAATGTGGAGCAAAATTTTTAACTGTTCCAGTTATCTTCCAGTTGGCTTTCATATGCCTGATGACTCAGTGGTCTGTCTTCATTCCCCCTGTTTCTCTTTTTCCCTCCTGTTTTCTGGCTTGGCAGCAAGAGGAATAGGCAGTTAATTCACACTGATAGATAGAGGGTTTGAACATGATTAACATTATGCATTTTTTCAGACTATTCATCCTCTATAGCTCAGGATGGAGTATTTTATGTGGAATGTGTTATCACACCAAGAGTTCAGTCTTAGTAATGTTGACAGAATGTCCACAGTCTACTTGGAATGTGTGCTAGAGAATAATCAGATGTTTTTCTTGGATTAGCACCTAGACATGTCTAGAAAGCTGAAAGTTGCAGCAGCCTACTCAGAAAAGCTTTCAAGGAACTTTCAAAAATGCACAGCTCCTTTTATCCTGGTTTTATTTTCTGAGGGCTCCAAAAAGCAGTCACCTAAAGAGTCTGACATTTAAAAAGAGGCAGGGGACATGTGATGACAGTGTGGTGAAGTGGCAATTGTGACAAAATCCCAGTGCTGTGTGATGCAATGGTCAGCACAAGTCTGTAACACCATTTGCGTCCATGGCTGTTTGTTGTGATTGCAAAATTGATGACATGAGACAGGCTGGCAGCAGCTGCAGCCCTGGATAGGCACTTTCAGGAAATACTTATGGGATGTGCTAAGGAATATTCAGAAATATTATTTCGAGTCATGTGAACCAAGAGCATTGATTTATCTGAGATGATTTCTGCCTCTGCCAACTTTCAGTGGCCCTGTGAATGTCTGAGCTGTGCCAGACACATCCTTGGAAGTCTTATGCAGCCCTGTGCTTTGCTAATGTTTGCTAATGAACTTTGCTTTAACTGAAGGTCTGATTAGTAGGAATATTGGAAACTCATCAGTAACACAGAAACATAACCAGGGCAGGAAATGACAGGACAAGGGGGAGTGGCTTTAAACTGACAGAAACCAGAAACTGGATTAGATATTTGGAAGAAATTCTTGCTTTTGAGGCTGGTGAGGCCCTGGGACAGGTCACCCAGAGAAGCTGTGGCTGTCCCATCTCTGGAAGGATCCAAGGCAAGGATGGATGAGTCTTTGAGCAACCTGGTCTAGTGGAAGGTGTCCCTCTCCATGGCAGGGGTTTAGAATGAGGTGACATTTAAGGTCCCTTCCAACCTAAACTATTCTATGATAGTTCATGTTTTCTACAGCCAGCTTCTAAGTAGTGGAAGGTAGTAATTGGACCCACATCCCCTCTTATCCTTTCCTTCTCAACGCTGTGTAAATCCAGCTTCCCCCCCCTTTCCTTGACTGTTATGTGTACCAGCCCCCCAACCAACTTAGTGGCCCTGTGCTCCACTATCTCCAGTTTATCAGTATTTGTTTTGAACTAGGAGGTTCAAAATTAGACACAGTGCTCCAGGTGCAGTCTTAGAATGCTGTGTAGAAGCTCTTAAAAATCACTTTCCCTCAGTGTGCTTTTATTAGTGCAGCCCATTAGCATTTGTCATTGCCAGAGCCAGCTGTTGCACTCAGCTTGCTGCTGTCCTTCCATCAGGACCCAGGTCCTGTTTGGAGATCTGACCCTCTGGATGTTGGCTTGCAGTACTGCAGAGCAGTGTCCTGTCACAGGTGTGAAAATCTGCATTTTAATTTATTGAGCTTCATGAGGTTTGTCAGACTATTCTCAGAACTTGTTAAGGTGCCTCTGCATGGCAGTCCAGCCCTGCAGCAGGACTGCTCCTCTGAACTTGATGCTAAATCAAAATTGTATGAAAATCTGTGATTTTTTTCCCATCATCTGGGTCATTAATGAAGATACTCAAGCATATTGATCATGGAGGGATGCCACAGCTGATCACAAAAAGCAATTGAGTTGGTCAGGCCATGCTAAATCCATGGTGGCTTTCCCACACACCTTCTTGTCCTCCACTTGGAAATTGCTTTCAGGGGGAATTGCCACATCATTTTCTCAAGGACTGAGGTTAGGCTTTGTGACATTTGTTTTCTTGCTGTCTCTGGGGAGCTACTCCACTTAGAAGAAAATTCCAAAAAGGAGTGACATTGGTCAGCTCTTGTAAATCACAGATGCATATTTTGCCCTGCTTGTAGGTGCATTTTGTCCCTCGTTTGTCTGACTCTGGTAGTGTTTCTTTCCCCAGAGTGTAGCCTCAGGAGTGTGGGAGACCTGAGAGGAGATCTTGCCAGAGAAGACTGGGGCAAAGAAGGCATTGAGTACCTCAGGTTTTTCTGTGCATTTCATCATTTCTTCCTCACCATCCCTGTCCAGCAGTGAGCTCACCCAGTCTTTGGCCTCCCTTTTGTTGCTGCTGGACCTGAGAAGCCTTTGCTGCCTTTCACACTCCTCAACTCCAGTGGAAATTTCAGTTTCAGCTCCACCTGGGTGTTGATCTTCCTGATTCCATCTCTGCATGCTTGTCCATGTGCTTCCTGGGTGGCCTGTGCCTGCTTCCTCCTGCATGTTTTCTCTTGGCAGCTGA
Source organism: Hypocryptadius cinnamomeus (assembly GCA_013400635.1). NCBI lineage: Eukaryota > Metazoa > Chordata > Aves > Passeriformes > Zosteropidae > Hypocryptadius > Hypocryptadius cinnamomeus. The sequence continues at coordinate 48,703 of VYZP01076523.1, forward strand.
GTTTGAGACTGTCCTGTAGGGTTTGAGTAGCACGGGGTGGATGAAGCCTGAGCAGCAATGTGCAACATCAGTGTGAATTTGGCTGATTTATGGGGCATAATTGGAGCTCATGTGCTGCAACACGCCTGCTGAAGGGGTTGAACACTGCAGCAACTGAGCTGTCAGAAACAAGCACATATATCTTGTTCAAAGTTTAGTGACACCACCCTGTGGTACAGGTTTGTGCATTCTACACTGCTTAAAAGCTGAGGAGAAGAGGGAGAGAGGGAGGGAGAGGTAATCCCTGTTGAGTCATGCATATGCCAACTCAACCCTTCACTGCACTTGGGCAGGAGGGAGAGAAAACAACTTGTATAACTCACTCAGCTCCTGCAAGAGGCTTCTCTGTTTCCTCCAACCACTCTTTTTCTTTCTTTTCTCAGAAATGTTGGAGGCTGTTTTCTCTCAAAAACCCTAATAAGAAAAAAATAAAGTAGGGGGGGATGTTTCTCGGTTTGGCAAAGGTCAAATATGATTTAATTATGGATAGGCCAAATGAGTGACAGGCAATCTCTAAGTTCAAGAACTATACAGTAATTGAGGCTGAAATGGACCCCAGGAGGTCACGTTGATCAGCCTCTGCTGAAAGCCCAACCTCTGTCAAAGGGCATTTATACAAGGGGGAAAGAAAAGACAGAAGAGAAAATGCAGAAGAGCTGGAAAATACTACTCTGAGCTATAATGTTTATCATCTTATGAGAAACTGCTACCTGAGATTAACATGTATTGCAAAGAGTTGTTGGTCTGAAACCCAAGCAATGAACTTTAAGGTCTCCTACTTGGGGACCAAAGTGTTTTTTTTCTGGATATCATAATTGTTCCCTTAAAACCTCACTTTGGTAGCAGGCAAAAGGGGCAGTGGCATGTTAGGGTTTGCTGGTAAAAGCAGTGAGGAACACCATTCTGGCAGTGCATAAATTGGGACCTATATGTGCCTTCTGCACCAGGCACAGTGCTGGCCATCAGCCAGAAAAACAATGGGGTAGTGAATGGGAGAAGGAGTTCAGAAAAGGGTAACAGGAATGCTTGGTTTTTGTAAAAGCTGTCTCTGAGGAGTGCCTGAAGTAAGGATCCCTCACCCTGGAAAAGAACTAAGGAAGCTGCTGGAGAGGCACAGTTTGAATGTGGAAATCCTGTACAAGGTTTCTGGTTTAAAGTTTCCTGATGTCAGATGTTTCTAACATCTTATAAAAAAGCACTTCCTTCCTTACCAGCAGCCTGTGTCCCTTGCTCTGCTGTTTCCTTTCTCCCCTGTGTAGATTTCATGGCTGGGCTGGTCCCTTGGTCTTGCTAACCCATGGCAGAAATACCCACACCCCAACAGGTATCAGCATCCCAACAGGTATCAGCTGTGCAAATCTGCTTCAGGCAGCGGTGTGCCCCTGAGAGGCAGCTTGGACTAGATTTTACTGCTGTATTTCTGGAAGAAATGGAGGAGAAAATGCACATGGAGGGGCTGGAGGGAGCAATAAATGGAAATACCACTAGCATTAAACCAGACAGTTGGATTTATTATTTATTTATCTAACCAGTGGCTTAAATAGTAATGACCTTTGAACAGAGACAACTCATGGGTTTGATTAACCTCTTTATTTCTATATCACTGTTAAGACAAAGTTCAACTTACTCTACATTTGCAAGAAGTGGTAATTAAAAAGTCAAAGCCTGAGGCTCTCTGAAGAGGGCAGCTGTTTAAGGGAGAGCAACCACATGTAGATGTGGTTAGGAATTGATTTAGCAAAAAAAAATTAGCACTAACAAACGAATAGAAATCATGTAAAAATTCTTGTTAGATGTAGTTTAAAAAAAGCTTGAAATGATGAAGATTTTGTTTTTGTGAGTCATCTGCCCCAAAACCCCAGGGTAACAAATCGCTGCTCAAGAAATGCCTTCTATGGAAAAGGTCAGTTGCTCTGAAGAGACAGTGGGGGGAAAACGTGACAAAGAGGCTGGAACTTGATGGCAGCTGACTTTTATTTCAGGGCATGGATATGTTAAAAGCTGTCAGTTAAACAAAAGTATTTTCCCTCCTCCCAAAAAAAACCCAGTACTTCAGCTTCTATAGACTTTGCCTTATAGCTGCTCAGGTATGTATGTTGTGTTTTGGGTGTGAGTTGTGCAAGTCCTGTTGTCAGGAATAAACATGCTTGTCCTGTTGACATCCAAGCAAAGTGTCAGGACTCTCAATGTGCTTCTGAATCCCTCAGTGAAAAGTTTCAGCTGGATTTTACTCCTAACTATTGCAATTTATTTGGAGAAGTGAAACTTCTGTATTGTGCTACAAAGCCTGTTTAATAAAGTCAGGCTTTTCACATACAAAAACACAGTGAGAAAAACACTTGGTAGGAACCAATTAAAAACAGATTCTGTGTGGGGGTCAAAATGAAAACAAAGCAAGCATTTTATTTCCAACTTGATGTTATGGTTTCTTGGGGTCTTCTTTGTGAAAATGTGGTGTTTAAAAGCATGTTATGTTTCCCACAGTTCTGACTTTGGGAATCTTATCAGCTCCCATTCCCTTATGGTTGTTTTTTAGAGATTAGCAGCCTGAGTGAAAATGATATCCTCGTTCTGCGTCTCGACCTGACTGACAGATCCTCTCATGAAGCTGCAACCAACAGTGTGCTCAAGCACTTTGGCAAGGTAAGATGTGCTTCTGGGGTTAAACTTTTATTTCTTTGTCTCCTGGACCTGCATTTATGCTCATATTTCACTTTTATTTTACTGTATGATAAATTCAGAATTGTCTACACCTTCCTTCAGCTTCAGTATTAAACTTGCCAAGAAGTACCTGCATTTTTATCCCTTCTGTTTCTTGCTTCTGGTTTTCATCAACAAACAGATAATCACTGGTCTTTCCCAAGGACTAAGCACTCACTGAATTTCCTGAGGAAGCACAAATATTAAAGGAAATTGTGTTTATATTAATTTATCTTCTTGTCTCTTTGGAGATTGATGTTCTGGTCAACAATGGTGGGCGCTCACAACGCTCCTTGTTCGTGGACACCAACCTGGATGTCTACAATGCCATCATTGAGCTCAACTACCTGGGCACCATCTCCCTGACAAAGTATGTCCTGAACCACATGATCCAGAGGAAGAAAGGGAAGATTGTCACTGTGAGCAGTGTGATGGGCATCATGGGAGCTCCTCTTGCCACCGGCTACTGTGCCAGCAAGCACGCTCTGCAGGTGAGTTACAGGCTGGAAGTTAATTAAGTTAATTAAGAGGACCAGTACCAGTGCTGCAGCAGACGGCTTTGCTCTGTGCAGAAAACACATCTCACCTGAAATTTCACACAGCGTATGCAGCATCCTCAGGTATTGGAAGTCCTTTAGAATTAATTTGCTCTGAAATGTGAAATAGCTCCCACTGTAGATTTTTTTCCCTGACTGGAATGCAAGTGCCAGCTTAGTTGGTTCCAACCACTACATGGTTAAATTCCAGTGTGAAACACAAAACCTCAGCCTCTGGCCTTCAGATGTGGGAATACCTCTATGAGAGCATTATTCTGTTCCATATAGAGCCCTAAAATTCTCAATTCATTTAAGGAGGAAGAGTCACTGGTGAGAGTTTTACAACTTGAGGGGATCTTTAGGACAGAGAAGTGAGAACAGTGAGTGGTAAGGCAGACTGCTCATAGAAATGAGAACTCCTGATCCATCTGGGAGCAGCTGAATGACTCTTTCCCAAGAGTTGTGTCTTCCTGTGGTGTGAAGAACTGGCAGCTCCCAGTGCCATAGGAATTTTTCTTCTGCCTAACACTTAGCACTCAACATTGCCTGGAAAACGTTTTTGAAAGCAGTGTTACTTGAGTAGAAAAACGTAAAAGAGGAGTTCAGAAAAGTTTCTGCCTCTATTATTGAGGAATCCCTTGTTTAACTAGTAAATTTGTTTGGGCATATTTGTCTTTCACCACTGTTTGGCCTCCTGTAAATGTACATTTTGATCTCAGTAAAGCAAACTTCAGCTGTGCTCAGTGGTGGTTTAAAAACTGGCATCTTCTTACTCCCTGCTGCATTTCAGCATGTGAACAGAACAAACAACTGCTTAAGCCAAGGGATCAACATCTTTTTGACAATTTGAGCAGCAACAACAAAAATGTAACAAGTGGCTGACACTGCAAAGCCTCTTGAAAATTTAAGATGTAGAATATGGTGACAGACCTCTGCTAAAAAAAAAATTCCAGTTAGTGATGGGGAGAGATCTGCTGCTCTTCATCAGAGTGGCAATGGTGGAATTGCCCATTACAGGCCAGCTTTTGGGTTAAGCCTGGTAGATTAAAATTAGAAGAATGCAATGGGCAGAAGCCTGACTTCCCTTCATGCTCCTTTATTTATTCAATGTTCTTTCGGTTGAATTATCTCTGGGTGTGGTGCAGTTGGGTTAAGCATGGCTAATTAATTTCAAAGCACAAGGAATTCACATGTTGCTTTAAAAATACTCAGAATTCTCAATCTCATGTTAGGATTGAGAGCACAGACAAAGCTTTAAAGAGATAGTTTGCTAAAATTAATTAAAATAAACTGACTGAACTGCTTCTATCTTTATTAGCTTCTACCTCTGCTCAATAACCAGGCCAAACTCCAAACCTCCTTCCTTATTTCTTTCACAGTAAGTCTAGAAAGACTAATTGCAGGTGTTGAAACAAGACTTGCAATATTGCTTTTGGAAATGCTCTGCCTAAGAATCTTTGATCAGTCTGGAGTTACAGCTAGATAAGGGCATGAAGCCCCCAAAAACAAGAAAAAGCTTTTTTGAAAGAACTTCACCAGGGCAGCTCAGATAAAGGAATTCTGTAGGAATGGCAGCCCTCCTTAGCCATGTAGTCCATTTCTGATGGTGACGAATTGTTGAGACTGGAAGAAGGGAGGGCAAAAATAAGCCAAAGCAAAAAGTGGTGCTTTTCCTGTTCAGGTTTCCCAGCATGTATCCACCTGTCCTGTATTCTAGGATCTTCTTGAAGGTTGTGTTTTGGCCACCAGTTATTAAATATGTGAGCCCATCTGACATGGATTTGTCTGTTGTGGTTTTTGGCTTGTTTTGGTATTTTTTTAAATTCATGCCTTGGAGTCTATCACAACTGACACAGTTAATGCTGCAAACTTAATTACACCTCTTTTTGAAAAAGTCTTTCCTTTTGCTTGGTTTTGTTTGGTTTTGGTTTTGTTGTTGTTGGGGTTTTTATTATTGTTGTTTTTTCTTGGTTTGTGGTTTTTTTTTTTTGTTTGGGTGTTTTTTGGGGATTTTAAAAATTCCTTTAAATGGCAGTTGTAGGAGGAAGGAAGGAATTCTGCCTGGAATTAGAATCTGTTCTTGAAACAATCATGCTTTGATTCATGCCAACTGGAATTCTTCATAACAATGTTCTACTGCTGAAATGACCCTTTATTTCAGTGCTGGGGGTGCTGTAAGAGCATGAGTCAAGCCCACAGGAGTCTGCATCTGCCTGGTGCTGTTTCTCTCCTGGGGGGATGATGCTCATGGAGATCATGTGCCATTCACCCAGCTGGAATTCACCTGCTTGGTGGCGTGGATCAGGAATGGTGGCCTTCAAAATGTTCCTTCGTCAGGAGCTTTTCTAAGCACATGGACTGAGCAGCAGCAGCTCCTCTCTCTGTTCACTCTCTGGTCCTCAGTGGAATTTCTTCAGTCTGGGTTTGGTGGAAACACTCAGGTTCTTTCTCTTGCACTGGAGTTCCTTTACTGCTCCCAGATCTGGGTCTGTCCCTGCTTGAATTTCAGTAAGAGGAAGCCCTTATTTTTCTTGCTGAGGAATTTAAAGCTTCTCTTCTGGGAGGAAGCAGAGGAATTTCATACCAGCTATCTTTGAATATCAAGGATAAGTGCTGGGATTAGAAAACATGTGCATACTGTACACAGAGCCTCCAGAGGGGACTGAGTCTATGTGAGATTCTGCTTTTCAAGAGGCCCTTGGCAGTGTGCATCAGCCAGGATTTAGGGTGAGTGAGTGTCCTGGCCCTCCTGTGTTGCTGGTGAAGGTTGTGCCACTTGTCTGGTGTAAAACCTTGGAGCTGCAGCACGAGGGAAGGATGTGGGACAGCAGAATGGCTGCAGAGCAGGACCAGGAGCTCATTGGCATCTCTGGCCACTTGCATTTCGTGTTTACAGGCTGTGCAGCCTTCAATAGAATCACCCTGGCTTTGGCAGTGCCCTGGAGCTGCCTGCTGCTGCTGTGTGCCTCTGTGTGGCTGCTCACATGCCCAGTTTTAGGTACAGCTTGGATCCCAGGAGCCTCCCAGCATCTGAGCAGGTGGAAGAGCTTTGTCAAAAGTGACTGAGCCAAGCTCTGGCTTCCCTTCCATCACAGCATTCCCAGACACACACCCTTCCACCTCCCTGACTCCTGGAAGTGCATCTTGAGTGTGTTCCCTTCAGGCAAAATGGGAGCCAGTTCTGTTCCTCACCTCCAATGGGCAGGGAGTGGTGGGCAAGTGGGGGTTTGTGTGCCTTTTTAGGTGTGATTTTATGTGCCTTTTTAGGTGTGATTTTATCCTCAGCTGGACTGAGTCACCACCTTTGTGACAGCACTGCACAACCTGGGGGTTTGGGACTTTTCTGAAAGAAGTGGGCTCAGGGAACCTGAGGGAAGGAAGAGGATGAGGAAAGTGCAGGTTGGGATGTAGCATTAGCCTGGAGTGCTGGATAAAACACAGCCCTGCTTGTGCACACGAGGGTGGGGGAGCCAGGGGAGGGCCTGGCTTTTTAAACCAAAGCTGTTGGGTGTCCAAGAGCAGATTTCTGGGCACATGAGTTTCCAGTATTAGAATTTAATCCTCTCCAGGCTTTGCTGACATGCTGTGAAGATCCATCCCCAGACCTGGGGCCTGTGGGTACTCACACCTTTAAATTCCTGCTCAGTGTTTTTGGGGAACTGAACTGCAAAATCTGTATGGAATCTATAAATTGGAATTAGCCACCAGTAACTGGGAAACTGGAGCCCCTGCTCTTGGTCAGAGTGTGCTGCTCCTTGCTGAGCTTTGGTGGCTTGTCCCAGCTGCTGGTTCTGTGTCACCACAGGCTCATATCTGACTGGTTTTAGCCTGTGTTGCTGCTCAGGGAGGAACTCTGGGGCAGCCAGCCCTCCTCCCAGGCTGGATGGGAGTAGAGTGATAAAATTTTACTACAGTGGGAGAAGTTTATCAGCCTGTGCTCACTCTGTGTCTCTGTTGTGACACAAAATTACGTGTTGGAATAGATACAGGGGAGTGCTGGTAGCCAGGTCAAAGATAAGACATGATGGGGTGTTGGCTAAATCATCCTCCAGAGTGTTTGACCAGCAGCTTTGGAGGAATGCACCCTTCTGAATTGGCCATGTTTCCCTTAATAGTTGCTGTCTAAATGTGAATTGCTACAGAGATTCAGAAAACCTTGTAACCTCTCAGCTTAAAGAAAAGAAGTACTCACAATTTTCGTAATTTTGGTATAACTTGGATACACCGGTAGCATATTCCTGAGCTGAAATGAGATTTATGTCTATGTGGCTGACAATTTTGAACTCTGTAGCAAATTCAGTGCTGCAAATTAACCCCCTGAAGTGTCAGGGGGCATTTTTGACTTTGCCAGGCTGAAAATTTTCATCCTTTTCTTACATAAACCAGTGTCACTTACTTCATAGAAACTGTATAAACTCTTTATTGTCACCTCAAACAGCAACTGACCTGCAAAAGGTAATTTCCATGATATTGCAATACTTAGGATTGGTGGCATTTCCACTGCCAAACAGTAAGGCTTGTCCTCAGTACAGGGACAGCAGAATCTGCCTGTAGTTTTGAGAAATTACTGTGTATTTGGTCAGATGAGGATGGATTCCTCACTGGTTTATATATCAATGTCTGTAACTGCAGATGAAATGCTAAATTAGCCATTGAATGTGAAAAGTCAAAGGAAATACAAGGAATTCCTTGCAGTGGAATCTTGTTATCCTAACAGTATCAATTTGTATGAAAAGATGTCATCATCTAAACATTGCAGAAAACACGAGAAAGGAAGATTTCATTATATTTTTGTCTTCTAGGGATTCTTTAATTCTCTGCGGACTGAGCTGACTGACTACCCTGAGATAAGCATTATCCAAATCTGCCCAGGGCCTGTGCAGTCCCAGATCATCCAAAATGTCTTTACTGAGAATCTTGCAAAGGTAAGGACTCAGTTCTGCTGTGACAAACCCAACTTCTGCCATGGGGCCAGTGATCCTTTTGTGGGGTACTTTTGTCTGGTTTTGTCCTCCCTGCAAACACTAACCTCATCTCACCAAGAAATGCTTTGAGTGGTGCAGAACTGTGTACACCCTTGTAATTCTTGGTGGTATCAACTGAAAATTGGGTTTGATAATTGCTGTTCCTTCTCTTTTCCTCCACAAACAACCCAAGTCCAGTAAAATGTACTGTACAGCTCCTGTGTAGTTTTGGGTGGGAAAGCCAGGATTTTCTGGACACAGCCCCTGTGTAGTAAAATGTACTGTACAGCCCCAGCTGCAGTTTTGGGGGGTAAAGCCAGGATTTTCTGGACACAGCTGTGCCTGGGGAGTGCTGTCCTTGCTGCACAGGTAGAGTTTTGTTTGCCCTGGTCACGCTGTGCCCTGGTGGGTGACGCTGCTGCTGGCACAGCCCCGGCTCAGCTGACACGAGCTGTGCATTCCTTTCCTGTTAGGGATTGTTCCAGGAGGAAAGGCAAAACCTTCCAGCTGCACAATGGCTTTTAGTAAAGGCTGTCTGACAAAGCAGCTGGCAAAAATTGCTACTGTGATACATCAAACTGTAATCTGCCCTAAATTCAATCGATTTGAAGCTCAGGATGACCCACCAGTGAGGGGGAGGGGATCTCTCATTGTTGAATCGAGTTCTGGAACGATTTTTGTGTTGCAAAACTTCTGACTTGCGTGAAAGAAAAAATGTACTTTTTGAACAATGGTGAAAGTTGCAAAACACATTCCTCAGATTTCAGTGTGGCAGAAGACCAGGGAGGAGGAGCAAATCTAGACCAGAACTGCTTTTGCCCTGTGAAACAGAAGGACAGAGTGCTAGAGTGGCCTGTTATTGCTGGAGTGAAATGTGCACAAGTTCACAGGGCTGTGGTTTATGTTCACTAGATGTACACAGTGACAAGACCTCAGGCTGATGTCCCTGCTCCAAAGCAGCTGGCTGCTTCTCTCTTGGTCGAGGTGGAGAGAACTGGCAGGAATATTTAAGTTTATGGGAAATGTGACCTCAACTACTTGCTTGGGTACTCGAGTAACCTGTAGTGTAGAATGGGGCAGGCACAGCTGGGAACTGGGGAGCTCTCATTCCTCAGAGCTGCAGATGGGGGAACTCGTTCAACAATCCCCATCAAGTGGAAGGTCTGCTGAAAAGCTTGAGCAGAGCTTGGAGATCCATTTTTTTAAACTTTTGATCTATCAATAGAGGCATTAATTAAATGGGTGCATTATTTGAGTCAAAATAATGTGGAAAGTGTTCCCACTCTGAAAACCAGAGGATAGTGAGGGATGGGTTCCCCTTCCCCAGTCTCTGAGCGAGTTCTTGTGGGGAAACTGGGAGGAATATGTGGCACGGAGCGTGGCCCTTTTCCTCCCTCTGTCACTCCCAGGGCTGCAGTTTTAACCCCTCCCTGCTCTGTCCCCCCCAGTCCATCGAGAACAGCGGGGACCAGTCCCACAAGATGCCCACGGATCGCTGTGCCCGGCTCACCCTGGTGAGCGTGGCCAACGACGTGAAGGAGGCCTGGATCAGCGACCACCCCTACCTGGCCGTGTGCTACCTGTGGCAGTACGCGCCCACCTGGGCCTGGTGGCTCATGAACAGGATGGGCAAGAGGAGGATACAGAACTTCAAGAGTGGAATTGTGAGTGTGCACAGTGCCCCTCTCTCCCCTGCTCGCTCGTTGCACTCTGCTGGTGTTCTCTCCTGCTGTGGGAATGTTTGTTGGGGTTGTGTTGCTCCTCAGTCACACTTAGAGCCCTGATGTGCAGGGCAGTGATCCTGCCCTGGGAGATGCCATTTATTCTTTTGGTACAAAAACCCCTCCCATCTTCAGGTACTGCAAGAACAGGAAATACAAAAGTAAGGGTGGCACATGCAGCTTAAAACTTTGTGTATGGTTGTGTTCAAGGGTCCCAGGATGAGGGAAGAGATGAGAATCTTGACTCCGTGTTTCAGAAGGCTGATTTATTATATGATGATATTATATTAAAATGCTATACTAAAACTACACTAAAAAGAATAGAGAGAAAGGATCCATCAGAAGGCTGGAAAGGAAGGGAATGGAATGATAACAAAAGCTTGTGACTCAGAGAGTCTGACACAGCTGGATCTTTGATTGGTTATTAAGTAGAAACAATCCACATGGACCAATCACAGATGCACCTGTTGCATTCCACAGCAGCAGATAGTTATTGTTTACATTTCTTTCCTGAGGCTCCTCAGCTTCTCAGGAGAAAATCCTATCAAAAAGATTTTCATAAAATATGTCTGTGACACTTTGTGCTTTCACACTGTAACTGCCCATGGTCACAAGCTGTTTCAAAGGAACTCTTGCACTCACAGTGTTGTTTTTAACACAGGATGGGGAAATACTGATTTAATGTCCTCTCCCTCCAGGATGCTGATGCCTCTTATTCAAGGAAGAGGAAGTAAGGATGAGCGTGTAAGAAATCCTGCTGTACTTGTGCTAAGGCTGAGAAACTTTTCATACTGCATGACTGCAAACAACAGCTTTTTTTGGGTTTTGTTATGTCTCTGTCATCCTGTAACTCGACAGATCTACAGAGCTGATGACATACCTGACTAAATAAAAATCTCTTTCTAAACACACCTGTTTCATGCCAAACTCCCACAGGCTGAATTTTTAAGCTTACAAGGACTGAAACACACAAGAGGCTGGGCTGCTGCTCTGACATGGGCAAATACCTGGTGAGCAGGCTAAAATGATAGACCCCAGGATCCTGTTTCCCTCACTTTCATTCTTAATTTGTGTTGATTAACAAAAGCCCACAAGAAGAAGGGTGTGGGGTAGAGGGTAAGGGTGTCTGGTCTGTGCTTGGGATGTGTTCCTTGAGCAAAATGTGTGTTCAGGACTAAATCCTTTCATTTCTGACACAACATCAGGACTTACCCTCTGGCCCCTTTCTCAGCTCTGCTGCCCTTACACTGCCCTCAGTGTGATCAGCATCACAATCTAAAGCAAGGAGGTGTTGGAAAGAATTAAATAAAGCTCTGCACACACCTGGTTAGAAAACAGCACTGCAGGGGTCACACGGGATAACAGTGGGTCCCAAGCTCAGTCCCATTGCTGAGAGCAGGATGCCATCAATAATTCCAAGAGCAGCCTGTGAGCACAGACAAGGCCAGGGTTGAAGGTGCTCCAATTCCTGAATTCCAGATAAATCAAAGAAATGCTCCAAACCAAACAGGCCATGGTTCAAGAGCACATAAACAAACGAGCTGAACAGGGGCACTCAGCTGCAGATTTGTGAGACAGAACAAGAAGCTTTATCTGCTGTTCCTGCCAAAAGCAGGATGCAGACAGGTTTAAGGTGAGGGGACCGTGCCTCAGGGCTGTGAACACCCTGGGCTGTGCCAAGGGGCTCCAGTGTGGGACACACTGCCTGTGACAGCAGGGGACAGGATGTGGCAGGGCAGCACAGCCCAGCTCCACATTCCTGTGCTCCAGCAGGCACTCTGCCCATTGCTAATTGTGCTGCTCCATCTGGTGCCAGTCAGGATCTCTGCTGGAACACTGGGCCCAGTTATCAGCAGCTCTCCTCAAGGCTGGGGACCAGATGGACAGAATCCAGAGAAAGGAAGGGAAAAGGATCACAGCTCTCTTCAGCTTTTTCTCAACTGGTTTATTCAGTTTACAAAAGACAAAGGATGAGGGCAGAAATTACAGCCATCTTTGAGTAAGGACTGCTGCAAAAAAAGATAATTAAATTTTCTGTGACCATATGGAAGACAAGTAGTAAGAAATTTACAGTGGGGCAAGGGAGGGTTAATTAGATTTAGGAAATAGCTCCAACCTTCCAGCTGCTGCAAGAGCAGCAAAGAACTGGAGTGAACTGATTGAGGAATTCATGACACTCCTTGCCTTGGAAGTTTTAAATCAGAGTAAACATTTGCCTCTTTGTGAGAGGGAGCTGAAATAGGTGCTCTCTATAAGCCCCTTCCACATCACTTCCATGGCTCTGTATTTCCAGATGCAGCTCAGGGCCCAGCATAGCACCAACCTGCTTTGGAAACCCACTACACCACTTGCATAGTTTTTAAAAACCATTTCTGGCCACTACCTAAAGGAACAGCCAGCAGCCAAGTACATGGTTCTGTGGCAAATTTCATATGAGACAAAAAGTCCTAAAGGTGAGGAGTAAAAGTAATAAATGTGCTTGGACTCAGAAAAGGCTGGGTGTTCCAAACCAGTACTGCTTCAGTTATGGAGCAGGTCTGATTTAAACTGATTCTGTAGGAGTAGGAAATACAATTACCTATTCCTTGCTCAGCATTTGCCTACAGTGTAACCATGGAATTGCTGAGAAAACACAGTTATGTGCTAAGACTGATGGTAGTGAACAGGATAAATGAGCCACTGGAAACTGGACCTGGACCTGTTTTCAAGGTAATGTTACAAACCAGCTGTCCAGATCTGTTCCCTGTAGTGAGGTTAAAAAAATAAATACTTCTAGCTGGATTTCCACCCACCCCCCATCATGAAGCTCTCACTGCATTTGTGGAAGACTGGTTAGGGAGGTGGAGAGAGGTTGAAAGTAACAATATATATATACAGATGTATATAATATATATCATATATATGGATACTGGAAGAAGGAGATGAAATCATACCATTTGTTCTTAAAATTTCCCCTGTCCCCTTATTATATACATTTACTTTCATCAATAAAGTCACCCAGGCTATCAATGTGTCAGAGCACACACTGGTTTATATGAATTCTTTTTACCAAAACAAGTAGTTTGGTAAAAATTGTCCCTTAGAATTTAGTTAAAGCATGGCTGATAACTTACTACACACAAGGAAGATCAGTGAAAGTCATATAACAAATGCTAGAGCTGAACTCAGTCCAATATAAAATGGCCAAAATAAAAAAATTCATATAAATAGTCCTATGTACACTTTGGTTGCCAACTCTGGGGTGGACAACACTACAAGAGGCTGTAACCTGACTGGCAGTGCAAGTCACCTGTCCAAGGAAAAAAAAAAGTAAAAGTAAATCAGAATGCACCAAAAATAGTTAATGATCAGAATTATGGTAATGATGAGAATTATGTTGCTTTTCTTTAAGCTGGAGAAGAGAATTTCAGCATGTGGCTCACCAGCCACACAGGCAATGGTGTCTTGTGTTCCAGCAGCAAGAAACCAGTCCCCAACTTCCTGCCTGCTGAAGGCTCTGGCCAGCACCACCTCTGTGCCAAGGACATGCGCTGCCCTGGCGCCGCCGCCCTGAGAGCAACACCTGATCTGCAGCACACAGGGGAGCGTGGACGTTTGATTGCAACACACAGAGGAAAAAAGACAAACCAGTAACAGCCATAAGTGACAAAAGGACAGCCTAGAAGAGAGGCAGCTGCAGGAGCTGCGAGGAGTAGACGGGGTAGCCCAGGGGCGGGTCGGCCGCCTGCACGGTCAGGTTGCGCAGCAGGGCCGGGTGTGCCTGGATGCTGTAGCGCTCCTCGTCGTCGTTGGTGGCATAGAGCAGCTCCCAGGACAGGTTGGCCCACTGGCCTCTCACAGCTTCAGCATTGAGCTTTCCCACCTGGACTAACAGCTCCTGCAGAGTGAGGACTCGCCCCGTGTAAATTCCCTACAAGAACAAACAGATCAGGATGTCCAGTACGTGGTGCAAGAAGAGACGAGAGCATTTTGGTTACAAAGCTCTGAGTGAAGCTTTGGGGCTGCACTCTATGAACACTTTAAACACAGCAAAGTATAAACCAGTCCCCTCAGTTCAATGCCTCCACTGGAATATAATCAGGAAATATTGCTGCATCTGAAGAACAGTGCAGTGGGGCTTTCAACAACAGTGGTGCCAGTTCCTCTTTAGTACAAACCAACCCTGCAGAGCCTTCATGTTTTAGAACACAATTACGAGGGGAAAAAAAAACAGTGAAAAAGAAACCCAAACTTTGACCTAGTTATTTTTCTCCTTACCATGCTTGGGTCATGCCCCAGTGAGAACAGGTATGGCTTTTCCTGCAGAACTGCTTGCTGCCACTCCAGGTCTGACACCAGCCCAATGTACCAATCGCTTTCGTATTCCTCCAGGTAATTCACCAGCTCTTTGAAGTTCTCCACTGGGCCCAGGCTGGCTTTGTCCAGCATAAGTTTAAAGGTGTATCTGAAAGATGCAGAATGTCACACAGTCAGCTGTGGGGCAAAGACAGGAGAAAGGCTCTTCAGGCCATGGAGGGTGGAGAGGCTCCACCAACTCTGTCAGTCACTGCTTGCCAGCTGAGTCACTGCCAGTCAGTCTGGTTGTGCTTTTAGCTCACCCACATGTAAACCACATCAGCTTAAACATCTCTCATTCACCTCCAACACCTCCCCACTGCCTGATAATTGTTAGTGCCAAATATCTAAATCCAGCACAACTGTTGAGATCTGGGGACAATGAAAACAGGTTGTTTTTCCCCAGTTAACACAGCAGATTGGAGGCAGCTGCTGTGGAGAAGAAAGAAGAACCTCCATACCACGGGCTTCACTGCCTAGAGTCACGGGCAGTATTTATGTAGAAAAAACCTACAAATAAACTTAAACTATATGGGTTTAACAAAACATTAATGAAGTGACACTTCTCTATACAAATTTCTAATCTCAGGAAATGGTTTTCTTTTACCTGAATGCTTTTAATGCCAGCTGGAAGAGCTCTGGTTTGCCTGTTAGCCAGTCCAAGCCAGCAGACCAGGGAATGCCACCAGTGTACGCCCTGAAGACGTGGCGAGGGGCAGGCACGGCGTTATCCAGCCCAAACAGACCAAAGCAACATGACAGCACCCCGTGGATGTACAGGTCTTTCAGAGCTTTATCTTTCATAAGGTCTGTGAGTAAACTGGAAGGCTTCTCTTTCAGATGAAAAAAGTCCAGTTGGCTCAAAACAAAGTGGTACCATTCCTCTGGAAACCTCTGCCTCATTTCACTGACTTTGGAAGAAGGCACTGGCGCTGTTCTCCACTCTTCAGGGATGCTCAGCAGCTCTGAGTAAGAGCAACTGAATTCTACATGAGGTAAAACTTCTGGCTGTTTCCCTCTGTCCACAGCAGGCAGCCCAAGCACCACAGCCCTGTTTAATTTATCTTCTGGTGACATTTCTTGTAGGAAATCTTGGCTCTGTATTTCTATAGACCCTGGAATAGACAGGTGCACTTTTGATGTCAGTCCCAACTGCCCAGGTTCTTTTCTGTCTCTTGTTCTGCTACTGGGTTCAAAATCAAAAATGTCACTATCATCAGTCCAGTCCTCCACTGTATCAATACTAAAGCTGTCTTCTTCCCTCAGAGCTCTGGATCCTTTCACTGCACCACTATGCTGATTTTCTGGAAATGATCCTTGTTTGTTCTTGTTGGCACTGCCTGGGCTTTCCCACGTCTTGGATTTTTTGTAACAATACTGGACAAGCATCCATACAAGCACTTTAACAAAATCATCTTTCAGGTGCTTTAAATTCTCATGGGAATCAATTATTCCAGATAACACATTCCTGGCATCAGAATACAGCCGCACAGGAACCACAGTACAGGGAGTCAGGATGTGTCCAAAATGGGGATTGGGAGACAGAATCCTCGTGTGCTCCTGGTGTTCAAAGGCCATTTCAAAAATTTCATCCACTCTGTGAGCTTCAGCAGCATGGCAGGATGTTTCCTGCAGTTCTAGCCCCTAAAGCACACATGAAAGCAGCTTCCTGTTAGTCTTCACCAGGACATAACTTTAAATGCTAGCAAGCTGTTCGCTTGCAACAGAATTATTCTGAACAAGATGATTGTCAGTATTTCCACAACTGAATCTACAAATCTGTCTAGAGGTAACAGCAATAACAAAGCACTCACTGCAACATTAGGCACAGATCAATGTCTTAAATAAATCTTTGCCTGATGCAGATCTTATTAGCCAGCTTATTAAAGATATTCTGTCACAAGCTAAATGATAAAAAATTTCACATCTGCTACTCATGTAAATTGCAAGGCTAATTAGTACAACACTCATCTTAGAAAATTAAATGTAAATCAGTTACACTGCTGAAATGTTACACAGCAAAATGTCTGCACTATTTCCAAACATCAATATCTCAGTGCTCAGCATGCAATTACCTTAATGTTAACACCACAGTATGTGAAGCCTTTTTCCAGCACCAATATCCACATCAGCCTGTCCTGAAAGCGGCACAAGTAATGTGACCCAGGCAGAGAGAGACCTAGGCAAGAAAATAAACCAAACAAAACCTACAGATTACCTTTTCTACATGCCCATGAAAGGATTCGACAGCAAACACAAAATATTTCTGCATCAGCATCGCAATCAGTTAACACTGGCTAACTAGCACCTTAGAATCTTGAAAAAACTGGCTGAAACTGCAGCTTTGAAAAAGCTGTGGAAAGTTGGAAAACCTCACACAACTGCAGGACTACATTATTCACACCAGACCAGGGTTAAACAGCTCCACCCTCAATTCCCTTTGCAGAGATGACTTTCATGATTAAAGATCATTTTTTGGCTGCATTTCCAACCACACTGGAAACTAGTTCCCACTGGAGTGTTCTCTGGAGACCTAAAGTCCTCCTTACTGAGAATACATTAAAGAATCATTATATAGCACAGGAGTTTCCTAATGGCCCAATTTGCTGTGGAGTAGGAAGTTTATTTGTTATCAAGAGAAATAAAAATATAACTGAACTGGAATTTGAAAATCAGGTCCTGAACAACAGCAAATTAGTACTCAAAAAAAACCAAAACAACCCAAACTTTTGAACTTTTTCTTTTTTACCTGTCATAAAAAAAACAATACCAAATTTCCTAAGAACTGGTGGTTATACTGTATCTGAACTATAGCTGAATGTCAATCCTCATAACACAATAGTTCTATTCTTAAGCATGACATTTGCTGCCAGTTTATGACCTGCTTCTGCTGTCACTCATGTCTGGTGACCACTCACTTGCAGAACATCTTCGTTTTAAAATGTTGTAAGGTGAAATCAGTGAAATCAACCATTAAGCTGTAGTTAAAATTTAAGTAACCTTTTCTATCCCACTGAGCTAATGAAGTGCATTTTCTTGCTAACATTTTGCAAAGACTTTAATTCCTTTCTTGCTAGCAGTTAAAACTACTAAAACTCCTTTACACAGAAAAAACCATGGGTTTAAATTAGTGACACACAAAGTGGTATCACTTCCTTTTGAACTCATCTGAGAGCACCACAGTTTTTCTTGCTTCAAGACATTCATTCACAGATTTTCCCATTAAAGAAGAGACTTTTTACCCCTCAAGACTAGTGTTTTAAATTATTTATTCTAAGGCATACATGCCACCACAGTCATGATGGGAATGGGGGAAAAAAACCCCTATTAAAATATGTGTATATATATAATATAGATAGATATAAGAGATAGATAACATATATATATGACAGATAGCTACATATTATAATAATAAATATATCTATTGTAAATACAAAACATAATGGACTAATGCAGTAGACAAACTGAAGTATCCTTCTTTAGAGAAAAAAGACTTCCTGGATTTATTATCTCTCTCTAACCAGTGATGAAAGTGCAGCACATATTTCCTAGCAAAGCACCTGATATATTCCTCAGAAAAGCAGGATTAAGGTTAACTTCCACTGCCTTCAAATATTAGGCCACTTTTCCAGCCATAAGCCATTTTCTAAGAGGCTTATGTAAATATTTGCCTCTTGTCTAAGGGCTACAATCTTCTGATTATTTAGGTTACACAAAGGCTGTTTCTCAAGAAAATGACCTTGCAATTTTAAAACAGTTACTCTGTCCCCAGCTGGGAAAAAGACTGGGCATTTCTTCACCTCTGTCTCTGTAATTCTGTGAAAACCCCATCACAATGCCTTTACCAGGCTGTAAACCCACAAGTGCTGCTACAATGCCACCCCAACTGCCTGCACAAGATAAGACATTAAATCTTATCAATGGGATTGTTCTCAGCTGTTTACTGCTACTTAGGCTACATCATGGATTCCACAAACATCCAGTCAATATTCACCATAACCAATTAACACAGCCAAATTAGCAGAGTCACCTTCAGGATGCTGAGTAATGGGATTGATGCATAGACAGACAGACCTGCAGAGAGCAGTCTGACACACATCCTTCTCTATGCTGTCTGGCTAAAGAACCCAATTTACTGCCTCCAGTGAGGTGGGATCAATGCATTCCATCCCTTTTATTTAGTATAGAGAAATTAGGATTGATACTGTTTCATCACCATTTAGTCTCTCCTTAAAGGTAACAAAACAGTTATTTTTTTACAGGATTGTAACAAGTAGACACTGTAGAATCCTTAGGTGGAAAAGATCTCCCAGATCATCAAGCCCAGCCTTTGACTGAATTCCACCGTGTCCATGAAACCATTTCACAACTGCTACATCTACTTGTTTCTTGAATGCTCCCAGGGATGGTGACTCCACCACTTCCCTGGGGAGTCTGTTCCAATGCTTAATCATTTGTCTAGTGAAGAAATTTTCCCCAATATCCAACCTGAACCTCCCCTGCAGCAATTTGTAGCTCTTCTATTATTTTCTATTCTTCCCCTTTGTCCTATTTCTGGGTGTACAAGAAGGATAAAAGTAACCACTTTATCCTGAGCAATCTCTGAATATCAGATTTAACCCAGCTGTGAAACGTGGTTTTCAACCATGGATTCTCCTCCCTTCAGAGGGATCTGATCCCAAGGGTTTTGGGGCATTGGGAGGGATCTGATCCCAAGGGTTTTGGGGCATTGGGAGGGATCTGATCCCAAGGGGGTCGGGGCATTGGGAGGGATCTGCTCCCAAGGGGGTC
>VYZP01076523.1:68534-103821 GCA_013400635.1 Hypocryptadius cinnamomeus
TGGGAGGGATCTGATCCCAAGGGGTTCAGGGCGTTGGGAGGGATCTGATCCCAAGGGGTTCAGGGTGTTGGGAGGGATCCGATCCCAAGGGGTTCAGGGCATTGGGAGGGATCTGATCCCAAGGGTTTCAGGGCATTGGGAGGGATCCGATCCCAAGGCGTTTGGGGCATTGGGAGGGACCTGATCCCAAGGGTTTCAGGGCATTGGGAGGGATCCAATCCCAAGGGGTTCAGGGCATTGGGAGGGATCCAATCCCAAGGGTTTCGGGGCATTGGGAGGGATCTGATCCCAAGGGTTTTGGGGCATTGGGAGGGATCCGATCCCAAGGGGTTCAGGGCATTGGGAGGGATCTGATCCCAAGGGTTTTAGGGCGTTGGGAGGGATCCGATCCCAAGGGTTTGGGTGGAAAACCACATTTCCTGAAGTATTTAGCTGCAGTATTCCAGAGCGCTGCCTGTACGTACCCAGACCGCCGGCCGCCAGCGCGGACTGCAGCGCCGCGGCCAGGCCGGGCACGAGCTGCCGGTAGTACACGGTGTCGGAGCAGACGCAGGCGGTGCCGCCCGCGGGGCCCGGCCAGCTCCGCAGGGGCCGGGGGAAGCCCACCAGGAACACGGGCAGGGTGAAGAGCGGCAGCAGGGGCGAGGAGAGCAGCGCCGAGACGGCCACCAGGGCCAGCAGGACGGGGAAGAAGGCGAGGTTGAGCGCGATCAGGGCGGCGCTGGATCTGCGGCGCTGCTTCTTCTCCGTCCACGAGGTCAGGAGGATGGCGATGGCGAAGTGCAGCTTGGAGAGGAACTGGAACAGCCGATCCCGCAGGAGACCGACCTGCGGCACACGGGCAGGAAGCACACGGTTTGTTGCCGGTAGCACACTCGGCACAGCTACAGTAATTTTATGAAATTGAAGCGTGGCTATCATTGCTTGGTGTGAGAATATATCTTAGTACAGATTTTAGCTTCTATCTGCTGGGTCCTGGCCCCTGCTGCAATTCTCCAACAGAAACAGAGACTTCACATAACAATTATCACCTTAATTTTACATTATGATCGTTACCAGCAAGAGTTTGATTCCTGTATCAAGGCTCCTGTTCCACCAGAGGTCTGGATTAAACACCAACATTTGTGCTGCTGACACAACCACCATGTCTAGTAAGGCATTTTCTGTATTTTGCCAGACCTAAAATAGAGATATGTTAGAAATACATTAAAAAACATATCTATTTTTCTCTGCTTTCATGACCTGGAATATTTCTTCCAGGTCACCTTGGTTCTCAAGTCATGTAGAAGAGCATTTTTAAGGCTAACATATTTAAAATTCAAATTACCATCCTAAACATCCTTGTGAATCCAATGGAAACAGACACGGAATGCAGGTTTTGTAGCGACTGGTCAAGTGACAGGAATGCTATCATAGCAAACGGAGACACTGCAATTGAAATAAAAGAATCACTGACCTCCTTCCAAAAACATAACAAAAGTCAACAGAGGTAAGCAGTCTTATTGCAGGATGGAAATCCCAGCACAAAAACAGAAACCTTCCCTTCACAAACACAAACTCCTCTTCGTATTACACTCCCATGATATCAAACAATTTATTTGCACTAATGGCCCAGGACAACAAACATTTACAGCAATGCTTAGCTCTTACTTGCTATTAGTTCCTTTATCCTCTATTTGTTTCTCCAAGAGAATACTCAAATAAGTAAAAATAAACATGGAATAGCAGTCATCAATGTATTTCCCCAAACTAAGGCTTCTTTATGAAATGAAATAATTTAAAACAATTTTTTATTCTCTCAAAGTAGATGCATTTGTCTCTAACCTACCAGAAAGGAGGCTCTTCCCTTTACTAGCAAGCTCTAAGAACCAAATATTTAGTCAGCTTGAAGACTTTCAAGTAATTTTGTTTCCAAGTACACCTTTTCAAAAGTGGGCACTGCAGTTGTAACTAAAATCCTTTAAAAGGCCCTGCTTTTTCAGCTGGGCTTTTAAAAGGCTCAGTTTTTTAGGTTCACCCCTATAAAAGAAATAAATAAAATCACTTCCAAATTTAATCACTTTCAAATATGCTGGACCAGTAACTTTGACCTCAATGCACAATTTAACAAGACATCAACAAGTATTTCCAGCCACTTGGTTTCCCTTGGTTCATTCCCAGAATCTTGCACATACAGCAATTCTAGAGTTTCAATCTCCCTACAAGCATCATCTAACAAACAACAGACAGTGGTGTATTCCTACCTAGTGTTAGTAAAATCCTCCTGACAACACCAACTTTCATTAGCCTTCTTTGCTTCTCCATGAACACAGCCACAGTCCTGACATCCTTTGGGTAAAAGGGGTTTCGGAAGACTCCAAACAAGTACACTCTCTGAATCTCTCTAAGAATCCACATAATTACAAGTAATAGGATCAGAATGTAACTTGCTATGGCCTGGGGACTGGCTTGGGAAAATGATGAGGAGCCTGCAAATTGATGCAGCAGGCTCGCTTCTGTGAGAGCAAATGTCAACACAGTCACATAGAAAATAAATTCTCTCCACCCAATTTGTATTCTAAGCCCTCTGTGAGCATTTTTAGATTTGCTGGAGGCTAAATGGCTGATCATGGTGTGTTTGAAGGCAAGCCCAATCTCACTTAGGTTAAGACTCAGTATGAACCCAAATCCAGTCATGAAGAGGATCACACCGAGGGGGCTGGGAATGAAATACGATGCTATTGCTGTTCCAGCAGAAATGAGAAACATTACTAACAACCTGTGAAGGAGAAAATAAAGAAGATTTGCTTGAAAAGAAAAAGGTTATAAACAATACTGATATATTTTACAATTGTATAAACATTTACTTTGTGTTACTTGACATAGGTGAACCTCCTAGTCCAAACTCCAACAGTTGCTCCATTCCCCAGAGAAAAAGTGCATCAAGCGGGGGCAGAATTCCCAATGCCCACAAGAATGGCAGAAAAAGAAACAGGATGTGCAAAATCTGGTTTGTCTGCTCTAGAATGGGTGCGGTGACAGCAAACCTGGATAAAAGAAGAAATGGATTTGACTTCTGTGAAGGGAAAAATAACTTCTGTGTGGGAAGACTTCCTGTTTAATTACTACAGCAAATCCCAGAGGAAAAATCTTACACATTCAACCTATAAAACCTAATGAGCATCTTTTAAAAGGAAAAATAGGGATATATCTATGCTTGGGACAGTAAAACATTAATTATAACACCAGAACACAGACTAAATTTTCATTTAAAAGATCTGAAGCCTTCAGATGAATACAGTGATACAATTATCCCAATTATTTTTGTTACTGCTGTGATAAGACACTGAAAAAATACTTGTGCAAAAAAGAAAGGCCCACAGGATCCAAGGCCTCAACTGTTTAACAATAAATTGTAAAGTTTTTTTTTCAGAAACACAAAAGCAAAATTTTATGCAATTTCAAGGCCCAAGATCTAAGCTTTAACACTAGAAGAGCTGGCATGTTGTCTGTACACCTACAGATAATATTGTATATTCCTAAAGAGGGTTTATTCCTACATAAAAATGTCAAAATCTTCCTGCAAAAACACAGAGATCAGTATTAGAAATTTGCACAAATTCTAACCCATATGTAGTTTACCAGTTAAAAGTGGTAGACTGCCAAGATATTTGGTTTCTCTCTCCTTTCTAATAAGTAAGCAAGCTTCAGAGGAATTTTATCAGGAATTTCAACAATGTCTTAATCTTCTCCTCAGGAAATTGAATAGAAGAATTTGGAGTCCAAGACCACATGTATAACTCTCGTACCTCACCTGAAGTGGCAATTAGGGTAAATCATTAACAAAGACATCTCCCAGTGCAAAACTAGCAAATTCAAACATGCTTCTTTTTAATGTATCTGAAGTAACCCACCCATAAAATATGTACATGTGAAAAAGTGCTATAAATATCACCTGACAGGGAGAAAGAATGCAGAGAGTAAATCTAAAAGCATCTTGTTTTAGGAGCCTGATACTATGAATACTTCAGCTAAGACACTCATCTGAAAAACAGAAATGTGAGTCACCTAATTTGTAGACTGACACAGCTCTTTTGTATTGGCAAAGCATTTAAAAACCCAAGTTCAAAATCCGTATAACAAAGTCACAGCAATATTCCCATTTGCTTATCTATTCATTAAAACCAAATTCAGATGGTTTTGGGGTTTTTTTTCTTTTGGTTTTTTTTTTGCCTGTTGTATGAAAGCCTCTGCTATCACTTTACAGAGCTTAAAGTAGAAAGTATTCCAGGATGAAATCTGGACATAAATCCAGTAATCCTGAAGCTTGGAGTGTTTAGATTTATGATTCCAGGTCAGGAACATGTGTTTCCAAAACACATCCTTTAAAAGGATATATTTGCAAATGCTCCAATACAAAAATATGAAAAAAGACATGGTAGAAGATAGTTTTACCTCTCTCTTACTTACAAACTGCTCTTCCTAGTTTACATGGAATGCTATAAAAATTTAAGACCCTTTTATGCACAGAACCTCAATTGTTATCATATATGCATCAATCTTCTTCCTTTGAAGTTACTACAGTTTATTAGAATCGCAAAATAAATTTTCCTCAGAAGAATAATTTAACCTTTCCCATCAAAAGTACACAGAATAACCATCACTTCAAGTGGCTAAATGCATTATCACGTTTACCTGTGTGCAAGATCCACTGCAATAAAGACAAAAATGTAGAAAGGTCTCATCAGAGCAGTGATTTCATAAGTATCCAATGCTTGGAAAGTGGCTGTTTCGGTGGCTGTGTTTATGATTAATGAATACTCTCCTATACATATGGTCACCCATCCAAACACAAAGATCACAACAGTTCCTCCAATGTTGCTATATAACAAGGTTATTCTGTTTGGCAGCAAATACCAAGTTCCCAGCCCACACAATACCCCTGCCAGAAGGGAATGGAATACAGTGTTGATTATGTACTTCTTGCCAGGAATAATAAATTTTACTGTCTCTGAACCTACACAGCTGGAAAATTCAAACTCATCTTCATCTGTCAGGGTATTCTGAATTTGCATTCTTTCTACTGTCACTGTTTTCTGCTTTGCATAGAGGTTTGTCATCTGAAGAGCAAGTGCAGTAACAAACATGAGTCCTCCCGACAGTGCTGCGGTGCAGAAGTCCTTCATCACTCCCAGCTGGTACAGGAGTGTTCCCACTCCTCCCCAAAGCCATGGTGTCAGGAAAAGGATGATCTGGTTCACATAGATGTAAGGAGGAGCACAGTAGCCTAATTTGAACCTGGGACCTCCCAGCACAGTCTGAGGGAAGCGCTTCAAGAAGAACTCCTGCTTGTAGTCATTGAGCAGGGGTACATCTGGCCCCATCCTCGTGGCTCAGGAATGCTGGCTGGGGATCATCTTTCCTGTAGGAGAACAGGAAGGAATACATGGACACATTACTGATTCTGGAACTCAGAACCCAGGGAATTCAGCTACAGTGGAATTCTGACATGTTGCTGTTAGAATTTCCCAGAATACAGCTACTAAGCAAACATCCATTTTAAAATGTGAACTCATTCTTTCATCTGAAGGTTGCAAATAAAAATATATAACCTGTTCTTGGGAGATGACAAAACCAACCCACCTCCCCATCAGAATACCTTCCTAAAACTGACATTCTTCCCACCCAATCTGATTCCAATCACACCTTGCCACAGACCTCCAATTCCAAATCCTGTTAAGGATCTCTGTACACAGAATCTGAGTGAACAGCCAGTGAACAGCCACACAAGTGCAGGGACTAAGGCACACACAGGTCCCTGTAAAAAAAAAATAAATTTAAAGCTTTATGGACTAAAGCTTTTTCTACATAAATATGTTAAAGTATGTAAGCAGAAGTATTACAAATTGTTTTCCACATCAGCATTGTTATCGTCCTCCCTACACAGCCCAGCTGCAGGACAGGATCTCACTGTAAAGTAAAATAAACAGTTCACTTTCTGCTTCCTAAAACACATAAAATTAAAAAAAATACAAACAAACACAATACTTGTGAGTTGCAGTAGAATTAGCATATATTCTTTTTGGTGCCAATGGAAAAAGCTGAAAGAAAGGAAAGAAAAGATACCTGTAGACATTTACAATGACCCATCAAACAGAAATAGGTTTGAATACTCATTTAGAGAGGATCAGGCAATGTAGAAACAATGAATGTAAAGTGATAACTATGATATTCAAATATAATTCTATGCTACTAATCATGAAAGCAAGAATCTATGAGTGACAGGCAAAAATACTCAAGCTAAGAAATAGGATGAAAAAAACAGCACAAAAAAAAGTTGTGCCAGTGTCATTAATAATAACTCTATAAAAGAGACTGTGTGCATTAGGAGATGTGCAAGGACAGAAATTCTGACTTTCTTCCACTGGAGGTGTACAATCTGATGAATACCCATTGCCATCACTGGTGAGACATTAAAAATTAAACATCTGGCTGCCACAGAGTCCTCAAACTACTGTGATCCCTTTTTTCTACAATACCAAACATTTCTGAGCCCTTCTGAGAACAATTCACCCCATTTATTTAAACAGGTCTCAGTCACTTGAATGTTGGCAGATGCTGATCATTGGGGAATGAAGTTGGAAACAGTGCAAGTGAGATTTTATGCATTATCATGACTGAAAATTTATATTCTACATCCACTAATTGAATACACTCCATCATGGAAAGCAGGACCCCACAGGCTCTGTAACTACTCTTTATGTAGGCTGTGGATTTTTTGGGTTTTTTTTCAATATAATATCAAAACCACTTTTTTTTTTTGGTCCTACTATTTTAAGCCACTGAAAGTTTCTTAAATGTAAGGAGAAGGTAGCAGTCAGTCCTACTGGAACTAATGGAAAAGACACATGTTGACAATGGAGAGGGGAATTCATCCCAGTCAGCTCAGGAATTTGAAAATGTAACAGCGACACACCCAACTAAAAACAATTTTCAAATGTAATTATAAAATATCACAATTGAATCAATCTTCTTTAGCAAAATAAGCCCTGTTTAGAGGGTGCATGGGTGTGGAGCTTAAGTTGCTGGGATAGTTACATGCAGTAGAAGACTTACAGGCATGGAAATGACAGAAGCTGAGTTTAAAAAGAAAATATAGAACCAATAGGTGCAGAGTTTTCCTTGAAAAACAGTTTTTGGGCAGCTGTGTTTTTCTGCTCTGAGAAGGGCTATTTTTGTTTCAAGTTCCAGTCTGCATTTGTGTTTGTCAGTTTATATTGCTAACCAAATGTTAACAAAACATTCCTCTTACAGTTTCTGTGTAAACAATAGGCATCTTTGTGTGAGACACGAGAATCTACGCACATAAACAATATAGTTCCACTTGGCTCTGCTCCAAAACGAGCCATAAAAAGAGGTGAATTTATCTGCTGAAGCTCGCTAACTATGGAAACTCTTCCCTCTGCTGTTCTCCTGGCTTCCAGCTACTCAGGTAGCACAACAGGACTTCAAAGAGGGACTCACCCCTGTCTTATTCCGGTGCAAAGCCCTAGCAACAAGGCTCCACACATTTGTGAGTGTTTACAGGACCTGGCTTCAGTACACATTCCTGACATACAGGCCTGGCCCCACTTTGACAACTTGCCTGGATACCCAAACAACCCCTAACACAACAGTCTGTCATCAGCGGGGGGGATCCGTGCCACTTGGATACTATCACAGCAAGGATGGAAAAAGGGCTTTAACACCATAAAGTCACAAGTTTTCCCTGCAATAACCTCGTTATGTCCTTATAACAAAGGGGAAAAAACCAAACCTTGCCACAAATTCAGGCAGGAATTCACAAATTTTTGTCTAAATGAATGCCATCCTTCACGTGGGCCGATGCTGGATCAGCTGAGTTTAGTTTGCCTTTATTTTTAGCAGATTACAAAGTATGTGTACAGCTGTCTGCCACCTAAGCAGCTGAAACACAGAGAGCTTAAAAATCCTTACCTCGGTGGTCTTATAGGTGTTTAAGGGTAGGGGTTACAAACCACCTGCTAGCCAAGCTGCAGATGATGAGGTGGGAGGTGAAGGGGAGGCTGTGGCATCCCCTGTCCCGCCAAATCCAGATGCACCCCGTGCCCACCTGTGTGCCCACACACCTGGTTCAAGATTCCCTGGAGGAACATCCATGGCTAAAGACCCTACTGTGCTGCAGGCCAGCTTCCAGCCAGGAGCCAGGCAAACAGGCTGCGAGCCCCTGCTCAGCGGTGTTGATTCCATTGCCCAGAGGACACAGCATTTTAGGACAACTCATCCAGTTATGGGATGAGCATCCCGGGATCACCTTTGGGAAGGGTCGCTGGCCGCCTCCTCCCGAGGCACCTCTGCCCCTGACTAGAGGGGCTCCCGCCTGGGCCACCACGCTTCCCACCCACCCAGCTCCCCTCACCTCTTCTGCAGGCACTGAACAAAACCACCCAACACCGAGCAGCTACAAAAAACACATCTGCGGTCTCCGTAGGGGAAGGGCCGGGGGGCAACCCCGCGGCAAGGAGCCTCGGCGGGGACGGCACCTACCTGTGGCCCGGGCTCGGAGCGGGCAGGGGGCGGCAGGGCACGGGGCCGAGCCGGCGCTGGGAGAAGGAGGAGGAAGAGCAGGATGGCGGAGCGCTGCCGTTCTCTGCCCGCCCCTTTTTCCCGCCCCTCAGCTGCCGCCGCCATTTTGCCCGCCTGAGGCAGGCGGTGGGGATGTGCTGCCTGCGGGAAATGGCTCCGGCGAGCCCCGGCCCTGCTCCCGGCCCTGCTCCCGGCGGGGTCGGTGCCGGAGCGCTGAGGGGCCGCGGTGCTCCCGCTCCCTCACGGCGGGCAGAGCCCCGCAGCATCCCAGAATGGATCCGGGTGGAAAAGACCCCGGCATCATCGAGTCCAGCCCATGGCCGAGCACACTGTGCCAGCCAGAGCACGGCACTGAGTGCCCGGCCAGCCTTTAACACCTCCGGGAACCGAGACTCCGCCGCTTCCCTCGCCGGCCCATTCCAATGTCTAATCTTCCTTCCTGGAAGAGATTCCTCCCATGTCCAATTTCCCTCCCCTGGTGCATCTTCAGACTGCGTCCTCTCATCCTGTCCCTTGTTCCCTGGAAGCAGATCCCGATCACCACCTGGCTTCACCCTCCTGTCAGGGAGCTGTAGTGAGAAGGTTCCCAGCATTCTGACATCATAACAGAATACCCCCAAAAGTTCCCTAAATCTTGAATAATAATGGCTTTTATATATTAACTAGTTGGAGAACTGGTTTTAGCCTCAGATAGAACCAAATCCATTCTGTTTTCTTCTAGGTTAAGTCAAATTGAGCATTCAGTAGCAAACTGAAATATAAATCTAAATACTGCAGTACCACTTCAAATTACACCCATTAAACACTGAGAATATTTAACAGCGTCAGCATGCATAATATAATTCATATCTAATAATACTAAAATGTATAATTCGGTATATTAACACCAGGGCACACACGTCTACCTTAATGCCTGTTAGAACAATCACCATGTAGATAGTTAGAAACAGTTATATCCATTTTAATCTGAATAGATAATTTAACATACAAGCATGTGCTTGGAATTTTAGACAAAGGATTGACTGGAAGCACTTCTTATCAGAAGCATCATAACCTTTTCGTAGGTCTGTTAATTTTTATTCTGCTTAGATAATAAAAAGGCAATTGGATTGGGCAGTGTAAACTTTGGAAATATCACCAGAGGAAAATGACCATTTGTCTTTATTGAATTTCTTTTAAATGTAGCTCAGTGGCACAGGTGATTCCAGCCTCTTGGTTAATAAATTTTTAAAAATATGGTTTTTTCACTATCTGTGATCTAATATTTTTTCATCCTCTCTTTCAAATGCATCTGTTGCAATCCTATTAAAATTATTTATATCTCATGGGTATTCCAAGGTAAATAGGATCTCTTTGCGATTCCCTAAAGGTTGGTAGCAGGTATTTACATTTTGGTTGTCAAGTTTCATCCTGTCCCAGTTTTCCAATTCAGTTACAACTTTGTAAAGATAACAGTTCTCTTCTGGAATGTTCAAATCCTAAATAACAACAGCGGAGTGAGGGAAGCAGACACTGGATTTATTTCTTTGCAAGCTCTGCTGCTTGTGTTTCAAAACTCTCGTAAAGGTCCTTCAAAACTCTGAGGAATCATTTCCTGTATTTTCACTTTTGCTCAAAAGAATAAATCAGAATTTCAGTCGGTGCAAACTCCAAGCTACTGCTGAAGGGAGCATAGTAATTTATTTCTCTTAAGAGGTCTAAGAATTTTCTTTTTCATATAAAATAAGATAAAACCTGCTAACAGAGTAAACTGTTCAAGGTAAATTCTGCTGACTTCCAGCTGTCTTTTTCTGATTATCACAGAACATATAGCTGGAAGCATGAACTGTCTCACTGAATTTAACAGGACTCCTGATCCTCTTAAAATTATGATACACGTAAGCTATTTCCAGATTTGGGACTTGGTTTTTGGCTTGCCTGTTCAGTTTCTGAAAAGTCTGTTAGTCCTAACTCCCTGAATAATAATATGAACGTTTCCATATTTTTAATGTTGACTTTGTTTGGAGTAATACAGGTACAAATATTTTTCTTGCTGACCTTTCTTCTCTTCAAAGATAAACCAAAAAAGTGTTTTCTGTTTGGAAATGCATCTTTATGTGCTGCTGTAAGGGTGGAGGAAACAGATGCTTTCTTGCAGTTATTGGTTATTCAGAAAGAAAGCTCTTGTAGGATTTTTTTTTTTTTTAAGACATTTACTGCTAGAGGAAAAAAAAGTTTACTCTCAAATTAGATTATGGAATTGTCTTTTTCCTGATGCCAAAAGTTAATTATTGTTTTATTGCAATCTGCAGGCTGGCATTCCCAAAAGGAGGATGTCAGAGTGAAATCTGACTCCTTGTTTTACTCAATCTGTCCTGCATCCTGCAGGGGACCCATCCTGTGTCTGTGTGTAGGTTTCTGGAGATCTGTGTGTGCTGATGTGTGTTATCCATGACTGCTTTCCTGTGGCTCCCTTGGCAGTAATGCCTTTCGACAATGTGGCCGTAGGCTGGTGGAAAAACACGTGGAGGAGCTCACTCCTTTCTGGGTGACTTTATCCCTTTAAAATAAACTTTAGGAAAAGCTTCTCCATTCTCTCATGTGGAAGATACCCATGTTTTCCCAAAGGGAAAGGCTTTCGTTGACATTTCTGGGCAACCATTAAGAGTTCCAGGGTAACATCCATGTAATAAATTTTAGTAACTGAAGCATCAGCTCCCTTTCAGGTGCCCTTCCTGCATAGCAGCTAAACATATGCTTCAAGTAATTTCAGCATTCCTACCTAGCTGTTTTTCACAACATCAAAACATGAGAGTATTTCTCATCAATTTAACTGTGTATATAGTGGTTTGGATTTTATGAGAACTGTATTCTTCAGATGAAGAATAAAATACTGAGTTTGCAGATTTCAGTTTAATTTGTGTAGGATATTCTTAAAATCAGGAGCTTTGAGCTGAATTCTTTTTGTTGTTTATCACGGTAGGGTTTTCCTTTTTTTTTTCTCCTCTTTGCATTTCATGCTGAAAACATCTTGATTATGGAAGCAATCTACTTAAATATTGTATGTTTTGGGAAAGACTCACTTCTCTTGGAAGTCTCTTTCAATTGCTGTATTTTGAGAATCTGTCACTGATCCGAGGAGAAAGGGACAGAGAGAGAATTACAAATAGCAAATTTTTGTACTACTGGAATTGTAAGTGACAACCCAGGATTGACTATGGGATATTCTGCATCTTTAGTTTGACAGGGTGCAACAGTCCTGTGGCCATGCAACCTTCACAGTTGTCATTTATACCCCAGTGTGTGGCCCCACAGATGTTGTGGATATAAACAGAGACAGATCATGTGGGACACTCTCCACTCCAGCGACACACAAGCTCCTACAGCTGGAGCTCTGGGACACTTCATGGCTTCCAGTGGAGTAGGAATGTTTGAATCACCGACAGGGCAGCGTGTCCTGTGTCCTTGGCCACTACACCCAATTAAAAATGGTCATATACACACTTGCTGCTTGTTAAAACGTGGCTCAGGTCACCACTGTCCAGCATCCAATTTCTCAAAGACTTAAAAAAATATTCTTGACCAAGAAGATTCAGAGATCTCAGTGCAACATTTGGGCTTTGTGGGATTTTGGGAATGAAGGAAGTGTCTCTGAAAGGAGTTGCATGCTCGTTAAGTGTAGAGCTGCTGCATTGGTCATTAGGAAACATCTCTTCAGAAGCAGGTGTGAGCTGCTGGTTTGTGATGGTGCAAAAAGTGCCTTGATCCACTCAGAACTGGGATGTCCTTGGTGGGGCTGGTACCTTCTTAAGGAGGAATAAAAAGCAGTGGTCTGGTGTCAGGAACTGCCTTGTTGAGGGGGGCTAGTGACCCACCCCAAGAGGAAGGAGGCCAAGGACCTTCTTAGCTCACTGTGCCACTCCTAAAAGATGTCCTAACCACCAAGCTGTGGACAATGCTCTGGAAGAGCCACTGGCAGCTATTCCAGTGAAATCAGACTAGAGAAGGAGCCTGATCCCATCACTCAATCATGTTTCCCTTCTGTGCCTGACTTAAAGTATTAATTACTACTTACCTGTTGTTTCTAATTGTGTCTTCAGAACAGCAGGCCAGGGAGGGAAGGTCTCAGTGTGAGGACCCTCCTGTGAAATTCCAACAATATTGAGAAGTTCAGCCATGATTCCTTGTTATATACGATAATAATCTCTTGCCCCTACAGCATTATAGACTATTAGGTTCCACATGGAGAAGGATTCCCAGCCAACCATCCAAATCCTCCCCAGGAGCAAAGCTGGACCTTCACAGCTCTTTTGGGTGGCAACATTGAACTGCATCTTAGACAGCAGAGAAGCATTTTGGGTAAACTGGTTCCTATTGTGAAGAGCCATGGGCACACCTCTGAGCCTGTCTAGGTCTGTCCCAGGTAGTAAAACAATATATAAAAAGACAGAAATGGTAAAGTCCTGTACTGTGCTGATGCACAGCACACTGCAATACTGTTAATTAATCTTTGTTATTTTGATGTCCAGTTTTTCTGACATGGGTTTTGATCTAATCTTGAAGAATTCTGAAACTCTCCTTTTTTTCTTTTTATGTGCAAGTACATTTAGGAGAGATTTTCATAATTTCTTTGTGTCCAGCTTCTCTAATAAGGTTGGACAGATTCTCACAGTTTCTGTTGCTAATATGATTCCTGGCAAATAGAGCAGAAGGTTCAGGAGAACAAAAGAAGTGATCTAATTTTAGTAATGGCGCAGACTGAGTCTGTCATTTTTCTCTCTCTTTTATCCTGCTACCCTTTCTGAATGTCAGAACCTCTCCCAGCACTGCCTCTTTTCAGTTTGAATTGAATTCTTGTTCCTCGTCAAGGACTGGGCAAGATGAGTTTTTAGATACTCCTCTGAACAGACACTGAGTATTTGAGAGGCGGATCAGGAAATTCTGACTTGTCACAGGTAATTTGCTAAGAACAAGCCACTTCCAGTGAAGCTTTTTTGCAGATTAGAAACTCTCATATCTGAAATTTCACTTAATATGTATGTCATATTTCTATTCTTCATTTTAGATCTTAAATTGAAGTGTGAATCTATTGCAGTGTAAAGACAATAAGGGAATTTAGTTTCTGAAAGACAAAGAAGGTTGCATTTAGTGCAATAGATCTGCTCAGTTTGTGAGGTGCTCAGATCTTGGTCCAGTGAAGGTCTTTAGCTTGTACATAATTAAAGTGTGAGAATTTCTGTAGAAGCCTTAACATAAAACAGATTCTCTCAAAGGCAATGGAAATACAAGCATGTTTTAAATTAAATACATGCTTACAAACTTTTCTGGGTTTGGATCTCAGAGGATTGTTCTATGAACAGCAATTATACTTGTCTTAGTCAGCCTTTATTCTTGTGCTCCTGTTTTGGATGTGAGGAATAAACAGGCTGTGTATGCAATTTGGAGGATGCCAATTATATACATCTGATGTGCAGAACTGGACAAGAAAGCAAACAGTAAAGGATAACATGGTTTGAAGTGAAAATTGTTTGAGCAGTAACAGAATGCAGAGGATGTCCTTTGTTAGATGTTTATTGAGTGTGCTACAAAAACACCAGTGTTGTAGGGAATAAATTATAGTTCAACATGTAGAGACATAGTATTTTACAAAATGAAAAATAAAGCCAGCCTGAAAATTAATTTTGTTCCTGAGCAGGTCTACTTAATTAACCATGACAAACATGATTAAAAATGTGCAATCATTTTTCAAAATAAATAATTCCATGGCATCTAGCTCTAGTTTGTTTCATTTCATGTCATCCGTATACAAGGGGGCAGGCAGGCATTGCAATTGAATCTATGAAACGTACAACCATATGATGATTGATGTAACAGACCACACTGTTAGATCAAAAAATGGACTGTGGAATACACTTGATGTACTTTAAAATAGTATTTTCATCTGTCTTTGCAGATGAAATAATTAGGTGGACCTTCTTCCCTAACTTACATGATTGACTTAAAAACTAGGCTGAAGGATTTTGAGATATAGGAAGTGTTGCTTCTTAGTTTGTGTCTTTAGGAATTATGTTCACATTGCTTTTTCTGAAATTGTAAAAAAAAAAGAAAGCTTAAAAAAAAAAGAAACCTTAAATGTATTCCAGGAACTGGAGCTTAAAAGAGCCCTGTGCCAAACAGGCAAAGCTGGAAACAAAATCTCCCTTATCACAATCAAACAGCTCATCATTTAACCTGAAATTGGAAGGGAAGGACCATTCTTTCTCCATTCCTGTTTTCCATCCATGAAGAGGCTTGGATGGTTCCACCAAGAGGCTCAGCTGCCAGCCCACTCCTTCAGCAGTGTTCAGTTTTGTTTATCCCTCACCTTTTCCAGCTCTGGTGCCTGCCCATTACTCCCACTCCACCTGCAGCCATGGAATAGCACAATATTTCTGCTGAAATGAATGTTCTTGAAATGCTTCTCCTCCAGGGGCTGGGTGGCAGACTAAAAATTAACAGAGGGATCTGAGGGCTGCTGATAGTTACCCCCAGAGTATGAGAAGGCCAGGTCTGCCAAAGCCTCTCTGTTGGCTGCTCTGGAGCCATCTCCATAGTTCTTTCCTATATCTGGCACTTGTTTGCCACAGGGTGATTTTCTGGCTGGGCTAAGGCATCCGTACCCCTTTTGCTGCAGCAGATCCAGTGGCACAGGCTCAATCCCCATTTCAGCCAGCCCCTCCCACTGTTATCACATGCAGCTCTTATCAGGCTGCTGCTACTGTGGCTAACAAAGTCAGTGTTCTCGAGGCACATCAAGAAATCTGGCACCCAGCCCTCGGCTAGAGCTCAGATTCTGCAACAATAATGTTTACGTTGGCAGCCCATCGAACAGAAACTCGCGTCCTCTCCAGCTGACTGGTGTGATTCTAGCAATTAATTCAGCTTTTCCAGTCACCAAAGTTTGTTGATACAGCTTGTGGCTCTTCCTGTTTCCAAACACATCAGTAACTTGGAA
Source organism: Hypocryptadius cinnamomeus (assembly GCA_013400635.1). Classification (NCBI taxonomy): domain Eukaryota; kingdom Metazoa; phylum Chordata; class Aves; order Passeriformes; family Zosteropidae; genus Hypocryptadius; species Hypocryptadius cinnamomeus. Next base: position 84,091 of record VYZP01076523.1, read on the forward strand.
AAAAAAAATGGCTCAGCAGTCACAGCATCACAGAAGTGTTGAGGTTGGAAGGGACCTTTGGAGGTTGTCTGTTCAAGCCCTGCTCAGGGCAGAGTCAACTTACAGCAGGTTTCCCAGGGCTTTGTCCTCTCAGATTTTCAGTATCTCCAAGAGTGGAGACTCCAAAACAACTCTGAGCAACCTTTCCCAGTATTTGATTTCCTTCCCAGTATAAACTTCTCATATTTAAGTGGAGTTTCCTCTATCGCGCTACATGTCCATTGCATTGCCTCTAGTCTGCTCATTGGGTGCCACAGAAAAGAGTTGGTCTCTGTCTTCTTATTCCTTCACATCATGGATTTATGTACATTGATATAATTCTCTGACCTTCTCCAGACTGAACAGTCCCAGCTCCTTCAGTCTCTCCCTATATAGCAGTTTCCCCAGTCCCTTCATCATCATCATGATGGCCCTTTGCTGGACTCATTCCAGTATGTCCACATCTCTTTTGTGCTGGAAAGCCCAGGACTGGACCCAGTACTGCAGATGTGACCCCCACTTGTCACTGTCATACTTTCTGGAAAAATCCCTTTTGATTTCTCTCCTGGGAAGCTGAGAAGCCTCAGAGAAAAAGGAAAACAATATTATCTCATTTTCTTCTCCTGTGTTTTGCTGCTTTGGAATGTGGTTTGGAGATTGTTTATCCAACAGGTGGTTTCATGTGAATTGTTTTTACTTATTGGCCAATCAGGAGCCGAGCTGTGTCAGACTCTGAGGAGAGAGTCACAGGTTTTTCAGTATTATCTTTTAGCCTTCTGTCTCCTTACTGTGTTTCTTCAGTATAGTTTAGTAAAGCATTTTTTAATATAATGTAATATAATTAAATAATAAATTAGCCTTCTAAGAACATGGAGTCAGATTCCTTCCTTTCCTTGTCTTCATCGGGGGTCCCTGAAAATACAAGACCCACTAGTGCTGAAGAGAGTATCACTTCCCTTGACCTGCTGCAGGTACTTTCCCAGATGCAGCCCTGGATGCTGCTGGCCCTCTCTGCTGAGTGGTCACCTTGCTGGTTCATGGTCAGCTTGTTGTCCACCAGGACCCCCAGAGCCTTTCCTCCAAAGCTCTTTTCCAAGCTGTTGGCCTCATCCTCTACTGGTACTTGGGGGTATTAATATCTGAGTGCAGGACAAGGAGCTGCTGGAGAGGGTCCAGTGGAGGCCACAAAGATGATCAGGAGTCTGGAGCATCCCTCTTGTGAGGAGAGATGAGGGAGCTGAGCTTAGTCCAGGGAGGAGAAGACTGAGAGGGGATCTCATAAATGTGTACAAATATCTCCACGATACCGCTGCGAGGATGGTACCAGATTCTTTTTTTGATGCCTAGTGACACCATGAGGAGCAGTGGCCATAAACTAAACCACAAAAAGGTTCATCTCAATGTGAAGAACTTCTTTATGCTGAGGGTGGCAGAGCACTGGAACAAGCTGCCCAGAAGGATCGTGGATTCTTCCTCTCTGGAGGCATTCCAAACCCATTTGATGCATTCCTGTGTCACCTGCTCCAGGTGGCTCTGCCTCAGCAGAGGGGTTGGACTTGATGATTTCCAGAGGCCCCTTCCAACCAAAACTAGTCTGTGGTTCTGTGACTTTGTAATTCTTTGAGTTGACTTTGATGATGTTGCTGCTTGCCATTTGGAAGTATTTATAAATAAATGCTAGGGATAGAGGGATGGAGATGGAAGTGTCTGAGGTTCCCACAAAAAACACACATCATGTTTTACTTCATGGCACTCACACTTGTAAGGCCTCATCATCCTGAGCGCTGGAGGCTGTCAGGTCTCTGAAAAGAGGATAAAACCAATCCATACAAAGACTATCTGTGTAAATCTGTATTGTTTCTGTATTGAAACAAGCAACTGCAGTTATTAAATTATCTGTGTTGTAATTTGAGTCCTAAAATGTTGTATTTGTAGCATTTATGCTTAAATTATGGCAATACTGCCCTGAAATAAATATGTGTAAGTGGAATCCTCTTAGTTACAAATGAACCACTTATTTTCTGTATATTTATGTGGCTGAAATTCATAGTTTCCTTTGTATGCTGGTTTTTTCTGCATGGTTGGTCTTTCCAATAGCAAGACCTCACTGTCTCTCCCCTCAGCTTACCAATGGTGAGAATGTGGAGTGTCCATCTGGTTTCCTGAACACAGAAGATACAGCAAAATGCTGGTTGTGAAATGTCACTGAGTGGAATTGCCAAATGTCCTGAATACGTCCAATTTGTTCTTTGCCTTTATAATGTTGCGTGCTATTTTTGGGTAGAAGGACCTAAAGCCTAATAGAACTGTCTGAGAATTCTGGTCTGGTTTTTAGTTTTGCTTTTGCCATTCACAAGGAACAGTCACTGATTCATGACATGGATTTACACCCATCTGTGAAATCTGTTACTTTGTGCTTTACCTTGAATCCAGACTTTCCTGTCTATATTGGATGGCTCAGACAATGCACTCAAGACATTGAGAGCACAATCCTGGTTTATGGAAAGTCAGGAAGGAAGATGCTTTTGTGCTGCCTTTTCTTGTGTATTTCCAAGCATTTGGAGATCAGGAAAATCCAGGCCTGTTCCTTCATCCACACTGAGAAATTTAAGCACATTCAGAATCCCCTACCTGTCTTTCTTTACCCAAACTCACTGACTAATTTTTAACATTTACGTAGTTTACTTTTATTTTACTTCTCTGGTTTGAAATGTCCTCATGTTTTCTTTCAGGTTTTATCCTGAAAATTTATCAATAGTACCAAAAGTTAGATTTGTCAAAAAAGGTGTGGGACTAGGATAACAACATTATAAAGGGGGTGCATTGGAGAAAGGAAGTAGAAACGTTGCTAAAATTAATTTATGATATTTACAATTAATCTGCTTCTAACTTGACTGTTGGAGAAGATCAGGGCAGAGGGTCTTCATGGCATGGTTGTATGAATCTCTTTGTGTTCCTGAAAATCAAGGCAGCACATTTTAACCCATCAGCTCCATTCCTTGCATGGCAGGATGTAGCCCAGTGCCTTACCTGGGGCTGCCTTGTTCTCTGCATTCCCCCAAGTGCAGTTCCCCATGGCTTCCCTTCAGAATGCTTCATTTGAAGGGTGGAAGAATGGCCTTGAGTTTAAGATACTGGACTGAGATGCATCCAGGCTAAAATGGTAAAAAAATGTTTTCTTTGAACAAATGTGATTTCTTGTGACTTTCTGTAAATCTGCTAACTTCACCCTGCAAATCAGGTACTGTCCAACTAAGCTGGTTGGATACCAGGTAGTAGGAGGGAAAACATAATAATTAATAACAAAACCTCAAATCCTGCTTCATGGACAGAGTTCATGTCTTATAAGTAGGTCAGAGTCATTTCAGAGAGCGTAGCCACACAGTGTTTAATAGTCCCTGTTAATGTTTCACACTTTCCCCCCTTTTTAAAACTTCCATTTCAGAGTCAGATGAGTCACTACAATATGTTTTTTTTCCTTCTGCAGTTCACACATTGTCCCGGCATCTTGGCAGCAGCGCTGGTGAATCCAGGTCCCCCGGTCTGCGAAGGAAACACCCCTGAACGGGTCCCTGGGATTAGGCAGGAAGCAGAGGTCTTAATGAAGCAGACTCCATTCTTCCAAGGGGTGAAGGGAGGTAAAGGAAGCTCCTGTTGCTTATGTGATTATTGCTAATTACTGTAATTGAAGATCCTCATGACAGGAATATTTGGTGCCTGAGGTAAAGCTTGTTTGCTTGCATTCCTTTTTTCCACTGTCTCGTGGTGCCCTCTCGAGGTAGGAGAGCAGTCCCTTTTATTCTGTTTTCTAACAGCTGCAACTGCAACATGAACTGGAAACACAGATGCTGGTGAAGAAGCTGAGAAATTGCTGTTTGCTGCAAGAAAACAAATTAAAGGTGCTAGAAATCCATGCAGAATCAGTGGGGTTTGTTATTCCCATTTATAAAAGCACACTAGTCTCTTTGTTTCCATCTTTTCCATGAGACCCAGCACTTGAAAGGACACGAAGAGCACAGGGGATGCTTCTTTGCAGTGCCCTGAGGCCACCAAGGTGCATGAACCAGCAGATGATACAAGGTTAAAGGCTATTTCCATGAAGGAAGGGAATGCATTTCCCAAAACGTGCTCTTGTGCCCTTGAAGCAAAGCACAAAATGCATCAGGAAATGCTGATGTGTTTGGATGTTAAAGTGGATTAGGAAACTTGACGCAGGAGGAAGGCTGACCTTAGGGCTCTAGTCAAACAGAAGGAGCTGTGCTTGTGAGGAGGTGTGTGAGTGAGACGCCGGTCTCTCCAGGCTGGAGGAAGCCAAATGCCTTGGATGTCATCACCACCTCACTGTGAAGGACTGCAAACTGTTGGTTTTTCTTTAAATGTGACTGTTAGGTGCATGGTCTTGAAATATCTCTCTCCAGGTGACAGCAGATTGTCTTTCCAAGGATGCTTCATCTTAAATTCATCAAGGAGCAAGGACTGGAAATACATTGGGTCTTGAAAAGGCAGTGAATTAATCAGTTTTGGTTTGGACTGGGACAGGGTTGGTGCTGAATGTTTGGGGCAAGGACATCCAGTTTGAGAGATGAGCACACTGTGGTGCTGATTTATTAAAAATACTCTTTTTCTAAACATCTCTGCTACTTGTAGATAGCTTTTGATGGGGATGAATGTAAACAGATGCCGAACAACATGCTGGATCTGGAGGCATGAATCCTCTCCACAGAGCAGCAAATTGAAGACTCAAGGCTGTGGTTGTGTTGAAAAGGGACTTTTGGGCCCAACAAGGGGTCAGATGTTAATAAAACCGTTGTTCAACGTTACAATAGGGAACAGCTAAGTGTGGTTTGGGGTTTCTGCCAATTTGACTTATTCCCATTGCCACAAATGCCAGTAAGAAACCTCTTAACATCTTATTAAAGATAAAGAATGAAAAAATAATTAATACTCTTCATTTTAAATACTAGAGTTAAATCAAAAGCTTTCATTTTTAAAACATCATTTATTTCCTTTTCCTTTTGGTAGACTAGGGGCTTTGAAGAAATTCACATTTTATATGGCATTTACTCTCTTTTTGTGGGGAAAGAAAACCTTAGGTTAAGTGGTCTAAAGCTGGCACTGTCTTTAATATTAATGGAGTTTTATTTTATCTAAGGTGAAAGTTCAAGTGTTCTGAATCCCCCCACCCACATCCTAATCTGGCTTTATTATTTAATCTGGCTAATCAGTTTTATTATTTCTTTCTCTTTGGTCTGTTGAGCTTTGTCCATCTGTGGGTTCTCCCCCTGTTGTCATCAGCAGGAACCATGAGCAGCACATTCAAACCCAGGACTGGACAGAATTGCTGTGGCAATTGAAATAGCAACAACAAAAAGCCATGGAAAAATAAGACAACATTAAATTATTATTTCCCCTTTTTATTTCTTCAGCAAAGAAGGGAAAAAAGGGAGCTGGTTTCTGTCTGCAGTCCTCCTTTCACTGTGCTGTTAGGGAATCAGAGGCCACTCAATACATGGTTTTGGAAACCCTATGAGTGAGTGTGAGGTGGCAGGAGGTGTTGGTTTAGGGGCATCTCCACATGACATTATTGAATTAACTTGAGAACAGGAAAGAAATGAAGGAGAGAGGTGTCAGGTGTGCCTGGGTGCTCTGGGCAGGACAGGATGTCTGGAGCATCAGGGTCACACAGGTCCCATGGTGTTTAAAATCAGGCTGGCAGAATATGTTGGGACGACAATCACAATCCCTCCTGCCCTCATGCTCTCTGCTCTGCTCTGTGCCACCCCCTCATCTAAGGAAAGGTGGCATCTTTGTTCTGGTAGAATTAACTAATCAAATTACACTGTTGGTGATTTCAATTATGAATGTTCCCTCCCATTCTTAAAATGTTTTCACTTGTTTTCTTGGCAGGATCTTGAGGATCTCTCCTGAGAGCTCCTTTCACATAGATATGCACAGAATGAATAGTTTATCTCCACCTCCTGCTGACTTTCATGAATAATTTGAGGTAAAAAGCTAAGTTGGACTTCTGCTGTGTTGGATAAGTTGGGAGTACCAGCTTCTAATATTCTAGCCACAGACATAAACTGATTTTCTAGTTTTAGAGGACAAAGTGGCCTCTCTGGTTTCCATTTAGTTCAAATACCTAACCTTTCCCTCCTTCCCAACCATAACCAGGCTCCTTTGGGCTTGCCAAAAAATGAGAGAGGCTTTGGAGGCTTCCAGCTGACAGAACATCCCTTGTGAATGAAAACTCTTTATGTAGACAAAAAAAAATTTAGTGGGATATATGACCATGATTTTTGCAGTTTCTTGTTTGCCTCCCCAGGTATATGGCAGAAAATCCTGTGGTCACTCCTGAAGCTGAGCAGCTCATTTTATGGACTGCTTTTTGCTGCCCACTCTCACTGGAGGCAAACAGAATTGCTTATATGAGTAATGTCACATGTGTGCCTAAATGATTGCAAAAGACTGAAAGGAGCTGGGAGTAGAAATAATAGCACTACTTCATCTCTCACAGAGCAGCGCCAACAAAATAATGAAGCCTTGTGAATAAAGAACCAACATAATAATCAAGCTCTAACCATTTTTGGAAAATTAGCACTTCTTCCATAACAGTCACGGCTGCTGGGAAAATGGTACAAAATATTAACTGTCAGGTTAAGCACACCTTAATCAACATGGGCCAAGGTCCACTGATGTGTCCTCAAACCTGTTACTTAAGTACTTGTTAAGGCCCATTAAATAAACAAAATTTTAAAGCTTAATAGCATAAACCACATAAATAACATAAAACAGCCATAATGGTTGAATGGGTGGGTGTTTAGCCCTTCTTGATTTAAAACAGTGAAGTGAAAAATGTTGGAGCCCTTGAAGGTGATTTTGAAGACGGGGAAGTGACTGTGCTACACAAACAGCAATCAGAGACAATTAAGAGAACTGGGACAAGTGCCTCATTCTCCCCGCAGACTGCATGGGAAATTGCACTTTACATTTCAGTCTCATTGCATTTTCAAATAAGGCCCCCAGCTATGTCATTTTTCAAGTCCAACTCAAATCAAAAGATATTGCTTAAAATCTTCCTATTACTCCAGAAGTAAAAGGAATGATTGTCTATGCTGATGAGCCTGGAAGATTGTCTTGGAAAGAATTTGACAGTTTTGTCTCCCGGTCCCATTATAATGTTATTACTGCCCTGAAGAAGGCTGACAGAGGCTGAATGCCAGAGTGAGTATGAGGGTAGCTGAGGATGGCTCTGTGCTGCTGCAGATTTTGTGTTGGTTCTCTGCAGAAACAGCAGAGAAAATGCTCTATGCTGTGAATGTGTTTTCTCTTAAAGCTTAGTCTGATGAAGAATCTCAGACCTTATGTTAACAATACAACAGAACATACAAGCAAGGTCAAAAAAACTCTGATAAAAATGAAATGAATTAAAATGGGGAAATTGGAAAATAGTTATTCATGTCTAATTATAACCCTGTCCCTATACAGAAAGCACAACCCACAGCAGTACTTCTAAAAGAACTTTCTGTTAAGCATGGGAAATGTTCCAGTACACGATTCAGAAATTTCCTCAAGTGTTGAAGTGGTCCCACTTTTGCAGCCTTCTCCCCACAGATGGGAGCACAATGATCTTGCAGGGCTGTTGGAACTGTTTAGGTTTGTCACAATAGGTGATGGTGCCCAGGAATGAGCCCTGCCCTCGTCCCTGGCTCCTCAGGGGGAGCCAGTGCTGGCCCAGCCGCCGCTGCTGCTCCAGCACAGGTTGGAGTGCAGAGGGAAGCAGGAGGAGACCTTGCATCCCTCTGACTGCCCTTGTGATGCCCAACAAACCTTCCCTTAACCAGCCCTGACACCTCTGCTCACTGCCATGGAAGCTGTGAAATAGAGGAGCTGTGGTGCATCCATAGAAGTGATGCAAGCTTTGCCTTAGAACAATTTTCCCATGAAATTATCTGTGTCAATCTCATCTTCCTGTTTCCTTTGCACAGGGCACGTTTTCTTTCAAAGGTTTTAACTTAAACTCGAAATAGCTGCTCCACTTCCCCTGTTTCCCTCTGGTGACAGAGGGACAAAGGCAGACACTCTGGGCTGAGATAATTTATTGACAACAAACAGCCATGGGATGAGGAATGAACAGTAACAACAACAATATTTAAAAAACAGTGTACAAAAAGGTGATTTATACACAGAGGGTGCTCCAGTACCTCCATGCACTTCCACGTGGCCACTGAGACAAAGACAAAATGGCAGATATTTCCACAGCCTGGGAGTTCCTTCAACACAGGGAGAGTTTTTCAGCCCGTGTGGTGCAGATACATGACATCACACACATCACAGTAATCCATCAGTCCTATTGCAGGAGTGCTAAACTGTCAAAGCCATCACATCTGTGTGTGAAAATACACCCCCATGTGATGGGGTGAACCAGATGGAAACTAAGCATTGCATCAAAATTAGCAAAGGGTTTGACTTAATTGTTGTATTCATCAGAACTCTTTGCTCTTTCACCAGGGCTGAGCCAGCAGACTGAAGTCTGCTTTTGCTGCTCACAGAAACAATTCAGTTTGACTTGGAGCTCCAGGCTGTGCCCCCTTCTCATCACCTGTGAGAAAAACTAGGATAGCTTTAAATGGAAAAGCTCATTTATAATGCTAATTAATAGAAACTTAGCCTAAGATCCCTCCACTCAGATACAATCAACTCTGCATAAATGAGGTCATCATTGAAAACAAGAATGTAAATCAATTATTTCCAAATTAAAGATTCAAACTTTTATGTTTCACTCTATAGAAATTGTCTGTGAGATGAATTATGGTTACAGTGACAATCTGGCTCTTGCTGTCCTCAATCCAGAACATAAACTACTCATATCTCAGCAAAGAAAAAAGCAATGCTTTGTTGCCTAGTGATGGTTGTAGAGCAAATATGCCCACTGAAATTAAGAGGAATTTATGAAGGAAATAGCCTGCTTCTAAACCAGGGATTTTAGAAGTAATTATTAATTGTGATGGTCCCGAGAGGATGATTTTCACAGGGTGGGGTCAGAAAGCACCTCCAGCATGATCACTCACATATGGAACTAAGTAAAAGAAAGAAAAATACTGCAAAACCACATTTTCTGCCCTCAGAACTTTATCCCAGTCCCCAGAACTGCAACGGATAATGTCTCTAGCAGAAATGAATTTATTTTGGTGGGACTTCCTTGGAGCACAGTACTTTTCAAATGATGTTTGCAAACTTGGGTCCTAACCTGCTTGTTTTAAACCAGCTTTAGCAAAATTATATTTAGGGTGAGTTTTTGTCACAAGAAAACTAAGGGGATTTTTGTGATTGAGTTTTCAAACTCTACAACAATTTGCTTTTGTTACACATTCATGTACCTCAAGTAGTGAACTCCTAAGTGGAAAAACCACATTTATGCACATAAAAATGATGTATATAAACATTCAGTATTTATTGTTTTATGTTCACTAGTATCTCTATGGCTCTGCATCAATATCCCTCTGTCATTTTCTGAAACAGAGCCGAAAGGCCAACGGGAGCGAGATACCAACCTGAGATAGCAGTCTAGCAAGGAAGGCAATGCTGTCACTGCAGAGGGACTTGGAGCAGAAGAAGTGACACTTGCAGTTACTGAGGCTGTCAGTCCAAATCCGTGTTGCTTTGGTACCCTGGGTAAAGATGGGGCCAACTTAAGAGCTGGCGACACGCCACGCAGACAGATGGACACAGTGGTGAGCAGCAGAGGCTGTGCTGGAGCATCAAGTGGGGGTTCTGAAGGCAGCATTCCTAGCTGGGAGACTCCAAACAGCTGGCCAGCCTGAATTTTTTAAAAACAATTCATGTTTTAGGAAATGCTGCAGTTTGTTTGGTTCTGGATGATGTTACACGCTGAACAAGCTGGAGATAGGGAGGGGTGTTGTTATTTAATGCTGGTAAATATGGCCTGAGCTGCACAAAGAGAAGGAAGTGAAAAAGGGCATTCCCTCTGAGCCCTGGAGAGAGTGAGGATGAGAAATGAGAATAGAATTTGCCTGTGTTTTTCTGTGACGGGGAAAAACAGATCCCACATGTTTCCAGGCACAGCAGCGGAGGGAGTGTCACAGCTGCACATTGGAAATGGGGAGGAGAAATCTCACCGTGGATTCAGAGGCTGGAATTCATCATAAACTCACACTACAGCCTTCCCTCTCCCAAGAGGACCAGAGTTAGGGTAGAAGCCCCATGGGACAGCTCCTTTCCTGGGACAAGGGTAGACAAAAGATAACTTGAATTTTTATTACCAACTGAAACCCAGAGGTGAAAATCAGATACCAGTGCATTTCTTTTTTTAAAATAAAATAGTTTAGAGGAGTTCATTTGTATATTTAGTTTTAAGCAGCTTATGTCCTTGGACAACAAACTTTAAACAGTTTAATTAAATACTTCAAGTGTAACTAAAAATTAGGCTGCTCTATGGGAATGTGAATGGATGGTCCTCACATGCATCAGCATCTCTTTGTCTTAGAATATTTCATCCCTTCTGTTTGCAAAAGGTGAAGAGTTTTCCCAGGCAGATACTTTATCTGGTCCGCACCATATTATGTTTTTGAATAATCAATCCAAACTGTATGTCAAGCAGTTGTTCTGTTTGACAACAGAACAACTGTTCTCCATTTTCTGTAATTGAGTTTTTTACTTATTTACTTCAAATTCCTGGGTTGCCTCATGTCTCTTTGCCAGCATAATGCATATTGGTCAATCAGGTCATTCCAGGTTGCTCTTGTTTGTGTTACTCTTGTGAACTCAGTTTATGCTTAATCCTGAGAATAACAGACACAAAAAAAAAAAAAAAAAGATTACGCATCCAGTGCAGTCAATATGATGTCCAGTCATAGAGTTAGAAGGGGACAGAACAAGTGAAGAGGTTGATGAAGGGCAAAAGCTTTTTGAAATTGGTTTGGTTTGATAAATTAGAAACCTGTTATGAAGTAAGATCACTAAATTACTGCTGGGTTCCTCTCTTTGGGACAGCACTTCTAGTGCCATCTCAGTTCATTCTTCCATATTCCCTGGCCACTGCAGATCCCCCATAAAGGTAAACATGCACAAAGGCTGGGTGGTGGTCGTGTTGTACTCAGGATGTTTGGATGACCAGAGGCCCAAGACCACAGCTATCAGCAGTGACATTATCTAATTGTTGGCCTTGTCTTGGCTGCAGAGAGCAAGCACAGACCATTGTGCACCACCAGCAGAGAGGACAAAGCTACCACCATGGCCCCAGCTCTAAGACAAATGTTACAAAGGAGCGAATCAGGATTTAAGTCCATCTCGGTTTTTTTAAGGTCACTGATTCTCTTTAGAGAAACAAAACAACACACAGACTTGTGTGCACACAAACACATATACACTTAATAATTAAAAGAATTAACACAGGAATTAGTTTGTGTTGCAAACCAAGAGACTGTTGTTAAGTGGAAATTTGCCATATGCTCTCCAACACTAGACACAAAGAAGAACCCTTTACCACTTAAACCTCTGTTTTGCTGTAGAATTGGGATGCCCAGTGCTGTTGATTGGCTCGTTTAAAGAGCATTAATGTTTCTCGTGGAGTCTGTATATCAAGGATATCAAGGTTACTTAGAAGAAGTTTTTGGAAACTCTTTCTCTCAGGCTGCTGAGCTTTTATTTTGAGGAGAAAGTAACACAAATAATAAAAGACAGAGGTGCCAGTGGGCTTAGTGTAAAGAAGACTTGGAGGTTTATATTTCTTTCCCTTTTTTTTTAACAGTCCAACAGTCCAATTATGTACCACGTAGCAGCAACTGGGCTAACACCAGCCATATGATGGAATAGCTTGTAATCCGGTTGTGGGTCTAACTCCATGAGACAGACTCCAAGTAGATGAGTTTTAAATCTCCTTAGAATTAAGAAGGGTTTGGCAACCAAATTAATTGTTTTGGAAAAATCCTGCTTTATGGATCATGAAGAGGATAAAAAGGGAAAAAACATGTCATCTGTAGTGGTTAGTCAGATGTTCTTTTGGAGTTACAACGATTTCCTCTCTAATTCCTCTTCTTGTTGACATTCCCGTTAAAAGAATAATGAGCACGATGTTCGTTGCCTTAGCGCTGCTCATCCCTGTGTACATTACGAAATCTTTGCATTAAGCCACCCAAATGGATTGAATCATACCGTGAGGCAGACACTGAAAAAACAACTGCACTCAGCTGTGAGCAGACATAAAAGCCACGTATAAACTGATACAAGCGGCGCTAATCGCCGGGACCCTGTACGGGAGTTTGTTTGAAAGCAGCGCCGGGGCCCAGGCAGCCAGGAGAGTGCCTCGCTCTGCTTTAGCAGGGCTGAATTATTTTAAGTCTTTGGGTTGTTAATATTGATGCAGTTACCCTTTTACCAGGGAGCTTGTGATGCTTTGGAAAAATGTGTCCTATGCATTATTAATGCCATGTTTAAATAATGAGAGACAATTAAACGATCGCTGGGTGATAGTTTCCCAGGTGTATTCCTGTTTTGTATGTTTTGTAGATCTATACTGTACTCTCACAGAGGCTGCACTACTTAATTACCCTGTGCTTTTTACAGTATTTTGGTGAAAAGTAGGTGTGCAAATAAAGGTATTATTATTTCACAGGTGGCACAAAAGCAGCTTCATTAAGGAGCTTGGTACTAATAGTGCTTTAATTCAAAAAGCCAGGAGATGATTCTTCACATGGTACATTAAACAGTGAAATATGCCAATTTTGACTCGATTTCTATGCTGCTAAACTACCCCACATTCATTTGCTTCAGCTTTAAGCCCTTCCATTCTCATATTCTCTAGCCCTGGTTACAGAATTGCAGCTTGCTTTTCACCTGTCTCCTAACAGTTTAACATGGATGTCTGGGTCCAGCCCATTGTTCCAATTGTATATAGTTTAAAAAGCTCTGCAGTATTTTACTCTTTCCATTATATCTTGGCTTCCCTGAGCGCTCTACTCACTGCATTTTGCTTGTACTGGCTCTGTTTTCTAAACCCATTTATGGCTTTTTTTTCTGTACACACTTGTTCATTGGGGAGCTTAAATTGACTTCTCTCCATTCTGTTTCCTTAACTAAAAATGCACCATTAAGGTTGATTGAAGTCTTTTGAAAACACTTCATAAAAAATGAAAGGCCAGAAGAAATTAGGCTACCAGTGTTTGCAAATACCTGTTTTCAGACAAATTGGTGGGAAGGAATAAGAACTGAAATTTAAAAATGCTACTGATATGTATTTGGTTGCTGGTTATTTTTATAAGAATTAAAAAAGCACGTGTAAAACATTTTGAGGAATACAATAGCAAGACTTTAACAAAATGTGCCAGGCAGTAGCTTGTTGTTGCAGAAAGCCTTTTCCCCAAAAAACCATCAGGCACAGTTCTGAGAACAGAAAATGTCAGAATGAACAGAACTGTCTGGATCAGTTATTTTCATTATTTTCCATTATAAAAACTATTTTTTACTCTCAAGTATTTCTTTTCAGAGAGTACTGAAAGCTCTTTAACATTTGAACCATGGAGTTACAAATTTATCAGGAATAGGAAGAGTTATTAATAAATTTCTTTACAAATGAGGAAAAAAGTTTAATTAAAGCAGTGAAACTTTGAGTGCCTTTCAGAACAAAAACATCTGTGCAGAGGTTGAGGATATTAAGTATGTTTTACATTATGTACACATATCTTTAATGAACAAAGCAGCCTCATTTCACAAATCCCCCACCAGGAATCAGGGAAGTCATTCTGAGCAGTGTGCTGAATTGTCAAGGAAACTTTTATGGACATATGGAAATGCATCTGCTTTAAAAAGAGAAATATCAAGAGGGATTTGCACAAAGTTAAAAGCAAAGCAAGTGCTTTAGAATCAAAAGTGATTACATTGAAAATGGCAGCTAGCTTGTCAGAGCAGCTGAGGCGGCTCCTCACCAAACAAAATACTAATTGTTCCAGCTGTTTCCAGGCTCTCCTAATGCTGCTGCTTATCATTAAAAAATATTTACTTTATAGAAATGTGGAAAGCTCAAAAAGAAAAATCATTAGATTTTCATTTATTTTTAGATTTTTTTTTTTTAAGACAGCTGCCAAACATATTTTATTTACAAGATGTATGGCTTCTATGGCTTTTTCTCTTTTTCAGAAATATAGATATTCATTCTGACAGTCATCTTACTAAGTGGAGACATCTAAAATGCAGAAGACTTTCAGTATAAGACTTACATTGCAGAATAGGAGCAAAAAATCTGCATAGGGTGAGTTTTACAGTTCTAATGGACTTTAAAAAAAAAAATCTTAATATGGAAAAACCCCCACCCCTTTGGAGCCTCAAAATCAAACTTGGGCTTGAATTCATGAACAAAGTTGTAAATGACAGCTGTTTCCACACTTTGCCTTTAATAATATGATGAATTTAAGACTTTTGATCCTTTTTGTTTTCTGAAGGCAATGGAATCAGCTTGCCAGGCCTTGGCTGTGGACATGTTTGAAGGTGTATGTGAGCACAAACTGCCGGCTGTATCCTGTGCTTTATGAATTCTCCCCTTAATGGAGGAAGAGAGGAGCGAGAACAACAAGCAAAGTAGCTGAGTACAAGGAGGTCATGCAGCAGCTCTGAGTTCTGCTGCAGAGCTACAAGGAAACCCTGTCAGCTTCCATCCCATTAAACGAGCCAGGAGCTATGTGTTGGACTCGCTGGGATTACCAGCAAACCCCTCCCAAGCAGTCTGCTGGCTCTTGCTCACATCCTCTATCAATTATTCAGTTCCTTTTATGCAAATAATGTTTCATGGAAGCGATAGAGATTCATAATGGGGAGAAGAGTAACATCCATTTAGGGGAATTAAATGGTAGATGAACAGCGTGACACTTTGTGGGCAAAAGCTATTGAAGTGGTGCAGTAGCAGGGCTCTTTAAATGCATGCACAGACAGGGAGAGTCTAAGTTTTGTTTGCTTTTTTTGACAATCAGCTCTATACAAAATTAAATAAGGTGGGAATAGACACAGACTGCAGCATCCCTGGTTCTGCCCAGGGGACAGAGAAGTGTGGCCTCTGTAGCAGATCTGTCTGTGCTCTGCAGGCTCTAAGCTTTCTGTTTGTGTCTTACAGGGGTTCTGTGCAGAAAGCCTGGATGCCAATGTGTCTGTACTAAAGAGAGGCTTCACTGCTCCTTAGATCAGGAGTCACAAACAAACCAGGGCCATTTCTGCCTTCTTTTATCAGGTAAAACATTAGTTTCAATGCAAATACTGGATCAAAACTTTGTGTTAGCCCCATTACACTTCACAGGGCCAAACTCAGTCCTGCTTCCCTCTGAGATTCTTCCCACAGAAGAGATTGGTGAGTAAATGCAGACAATCCTGGGTGCATGCAGCCAAAGGACTGATCGTGCCTCTGTTGCAAGCCTTTAAATCCTTGTCTGGGATTTTACTTGCAGGTTTATCCTTTGTCTTGTCAGTCAGCTCATGGTGGTTTTCCTGCTGAACTGTCTGTGGGCTGTTTGGCCACTTGTGTCTGGGTCTGCACAGTCAAGTTTGGAAGTGGTTGTACCCCACTGATGTCTCCACATTGCAAAGGTGGTGGTGGAGCTGCCTGTGCTGAACACAAACAGACCAGTGGTGGTGAGAACACATCCATCATCCTGTGTGCTCCAACATCAATTACAGAATCTTATAAAAATGTTGAGTTTCATACCAGCAAGGCAGTGTTTGATAAGGCAGAAACACAGAAACAGCACCACAGCCTCAAGGCTTCTGTCTGTGTCCTGCTGCAGCCCCTTTGCTGCACTGCTCCTCTTTGTGTGCAGGGAGTATGAATCAAAAGCAACCAAAAGTTATTAAAACACAGAATCATAGAACCATTTAGGCTGAAAAGACCTTTAAGACCATTGAGTCCAGCCATTAACCCAGCTCTGTCAAGCCCACCATGTCCCTTCTTTCAATCTTTCGACTTCATTTGGTAGACAACAGCCAAGTGCTAAGAATGTTCTGTATTTGCTGGAATGCACATACAAGATCCAGTGTTGTAACTAGGTCTTCTAGACATAAAGACATCTCTTTTAAAAGCTTTGTAATGCAAGTGCTCTGTATATTTACGGTACTTCAGCATTTAACTATCTTTAATTACACTGTTTTTCAAAAAGGAAATTTTTTGCTGCACCAAGAGAGACAGAAAGTGTGTACTAATGGAGTGCAGTGAGCCTCCAAAAGCAAAATAGGCTTCCATTATAAAATTCTGCACTTAGAGGGGCCCTGGATATAGGCAGAGATGGAAAATTGAAAGAGTGTTATGCACAATAAAGAAGTTCAAGAGAATTAAAGCATAGATAAATTCAGAGAATGAAAAAGAAGCAGGGGGTACAGGAATATTTCTGATTTTGTGTTTACCACTGTGCTTTTGCAGCCCAAGGAAATGGAAGCTCTTCCCCTGCAACAGGCAGTGCTCTCCTCTCAGGAGGAGGCATCAGGCCACTGAAACTCCAAGACCTTGTGAAATTTTGGCTGCTTCAGGATAGTTCTACTCAGGATGATACAAGGATCTTTCTGTGGGGTTCAGAATTACACAGAGAGCACAAGAGCAAAACGCTGCTCAGAGAACTGAGCTCACTCAGCCCTTTCCTCTCCCTTATCCCACTTAAGGCCAATTGTTAAGTCTTGCCTTAAAATCCAGTTTTACCTCTGTGGGGCTGGAACTGCCCTTGCACACAGATCAATAACACAAAGCACCAAATTCTGCACGAGCAGTTCTGCTCTTCTTTTCCCTCCACACAGCACTTTCACAACCAGTTCACTCCTAAGGCACTGTCTCCTGTTGTTTTGTGCTGTGCCTCTGCTTGCTGCAGCTACATTTGTGTTCCTCACTCCTTCAGGCTCCCTTTGGAGGTGCAAACTGTGTTCCCATCCTTCTGCCTCAGAGCAACACCTGGGAACTGCTGCCAGGTGACAGCCAGGCAGTGACCAAGTGATTCAAGTTTTCTGTACCCAAACCAACCCAAAATGTAAAGAATGGGACTTAAATCTTCCATTTATCCTGTTACAAATCTGCCACAGCCCGGCTGAAGAGGGTCAGCCCTGATCCCTGATGTGGAAATTCAGCGGTGCAACAAAGACACCTCGTGGCTGCCCTGCAAAGCACACACAGACAAAGAACTCAGGAGGGTCTGCTCTGGTGGCAATCTTCACCCTTACTCCCTACAGCTACCTAAAAGTGTAATTAATACCAACCCCTCTTTCAAATCGCCTCGGAGAAACAAGAAATGATACTAATAAATTGAGTATATTATGTTAATTGTGAAGGATAAATAATGCACTCATTAGAAATGTGATGTTGGCTTCTGAATTAAGCTTAGGAACTCAAATTATTAGATTAAAAAAACCCTTAAAAATTCAATTCAATAATTTAATTTGATCTGATATGCAAAGTGAATGAAAGATTTATCAAATCTAGAAGTAAGGTCTTATATATTATAGTCCTCTAAAGTCTTCTAAGGACTTTAACTTCATACTAACATGCTAAGTTATCCACATTTGCTTTTAAACTACTTACAATTTTATTAGAAATCAGCAGGTACATGTTTACAGTTTTGTATACCAGTATGTATTTTAAACCCATATATAATACTACACACTCTACCCCAAACATTCTGTTTAAAAAAATATAATATGAGAAGTGAAATGTATTTTTTAAAAATAGATGGAATAATAGAGTCCATAATTACATTCAGGTGTAGTCTCATTGTTATCCTTGACATCACCTCACACACGCATATGTATGTGAGAAAGGCTCTACAGATACAATAAGCCCATTTATTTTAACAAAGTGGCAATTTTTTTGGATTAAACTGTTTCTGAAGAGCAAAACAAAGTCTTGCACAGTGAATGTACCAGCATAAAACCTCGAGCTGATGTGGACTGATGTTTTATTTCCTTCCTCACCTTTGCACGAAAATTCGTTGCATCATAACCAGGTCAGTAAAAAAGAAGGGTAATTAAATTAGATAATTAAGCTCTTGGAAAATAGACCAACCCACTATGTAGTAAAATGGGAGATATCAGGTTCTGCCCTCCATTTTTTTACCAGTGCAAATCTGAAGAAATCATATTAAATCAGACTTATTGTAAACTAAATTCTGAGGTTTTATTGCTGATTTCTACCAGGGTGACTGAAAAGAGAACAAACCAAAGGCATCTCTGAGTCACACAGGTATTCTGCATATGTGTAAATGGTTGCTTCACTGAATTAAATAATTTCTTTTCATAATTGATATTTCATTTTCATTATGCATTCACAATCACTGTGTTAAAATGAAAGTACAAATGCCCAAACTCTCCCTTTGATAACACCACTTGAGTCTGTGGAACAACGCTCAGAATAATTTTTTTTCCCAGAATTTCTCTCATTTTTGCAGTTCTTTTGACCCTTAGGTTTGATTTAGGTGGGGAGGCTAGAAACAGCTTCACATTACACCACAGAGACTTTGTTTTGAAAAAATCTGTTAATTTAGAGAAGTAATAATTATAATAATACTTATTTAATATATTAGTAAGATCACAGTCCTATCATGTACCCCCATGACAATAACTTTAATATGTTCTGTTCATGGATGAAAGGGGGAATTTGTTAATTTACTTGGAATTCTACTGCTAATACAGACAAGTCAGGGTTTCACCACCCACCTCAGTACATCCCTCTAAAGCATCTTTAGAACTTTATTTGTTTTAGAAAGAAGAGATTATTGCAAACAAGATGAAATACTGAATTTGCTTCCCTGAAAGAGAAATAAAGAGCAGAGGAATGTGCCATTAGTGGTTCCTGAGCATCCTCTTGCATCTTTTAGCTCCAACTTGTTGATTTCTCTGGTTGAACAGAAGCTTTCACCCTGTTCCAGTTGTGACACCATGAAACCAGCACTGCACTAGGGCACACGTGTCCCAGGAGGGGACCTGAAGGAACCCCATAGATAATAACAAATTTATTAAACAAATTTAATAACAAATTATTATTAACAAATAACAAATTTATTAACAAATTATTAAATTTATCAACAAATTTAATAACAAATTATCTCATTATCCCTCTCATCTACAGGCCTCTGGTGCATGGAGTGACTCAGTCCGAACCTACTGCCTAATGCCATCAAAGGATAAAATCCCAACAGTCTTTAAACAAAAGTGTTTCCATTAGGGTCCAAATTATCCCTTTAAAAATCCTCTTTTTTTTTTCCAATTTCCCCTCTACTGAAATATAATTTACAACTAAAATATTTAAAACAGAACAAAATGAAGCCTGGAAATTCTTAATATTCAGAAAAGCAGACAAATGTGATGCTCCCTTTTAAGCTGAGTCTGTAGTGGAGACTCCAGTTGTAAAAGGAAGTTGTTTTACTAAATAAGCAAGGATGCAGATTCCTTCTTTTGTACATGAAACAGTGCATGCCTTTGTATATCAAAGAGCTCATTACCATCCCTCTAATAGAATGGGAAAATTCAAGCATTTGTAACTTTTTGAAGAACAATGAGGTGAAATTCTGTCTTTTAAGAGGTTTGCCTTCCTGTGTGGGTTGTTTCTTTTGATCACAGCAAAGGAAAACACTTTAAACTTTTAAGGGAAAATTTATATATATAAAAATATAAATATTATACATACAATATATTCGGTGTATATAGAATATAGATAGAATATGCATATTCTATGTATATAAT